>CAJPEX010000649.1:4108-89108 GCA_905338405.1 Notodromas monacha
TTTTTTTTCTTTCTTGGGTCAAGAAAATAATAGCCAACAGACCACAGAAAATTTGACCCATGGAGGTTTGAGGGGAAAAACGTTTGACTTAGGGAGGCTTTTAATATATTGTTTTTGAGGGGATCCAGGCAAGGACCTGAAATTTTTTTTACTTTGGTGCGTTTTTGACTTAGGAGGTTTGAGTTATGGAAGTTCATCTCTACAAGTATTTATCAAGTAATGGGCAAAGCCCAGCTGATTTTGCATTTCTTTTGGTTTTCTAATCTTCAATTTGAGTTCCTCTGCACTTTGTTTAGCTCTTTTAAATTCAACTTTGTGAGTTGGACGTTTTCCTCTCATCATGCTCCAAATCTGATTTGCATTTATCTTCCTACATTGACATATTGCTTTGTCCAACAGCATGACATATATAGTGGATATGATTTATTGATATGAGTCCCAAATGTGAGTGACCAAGTTGCATGCTTAAGACGTCACAAATAAATTATACGTCTAAAGTTTAGAGGGCATTTAGAATATGATCGGATATGATCGCTGTGCACAAGCATGCAGGGATTATAGGAGCTGAATTTCAGCGAGCCGGAACATAAGCACGAGAAAAAATCTCATCCATCAAAGCCCGCTGTCAAAGCCTGCCTTGCTGCAGCATCTTGATCGCTGCTGATGCAAAGACCCTTGAGCTGGAAACCAAGTAGCCATGACAGATAACCTTGAGAACAAAGATGGTGGCTGAGAGCGGCTCAACTTGATGAATGACTGATGGCAAGAACCTGACTCCGCCTCTTACTTGTTACGCTAATATTCAGAGCATCGAGGGGGTAGAAAGATTTAGAACAGAAGGGTGTGGGGGAAAGAATTCATGTCTGCCTGTTGGAATTTGTGGTCTGGTCATAGCCATTCAGTCTGGCAGTCATGGGATGGCTTGTGTAGGTTCTCGGATGGGGGTTTTTTTTCTTTTTCTACGCGCAGTTTAATCACATTCCTGGCTCTCATGTACATTTGGTTTGGCTTCGAGGTTTATACAACAGAAAAGCCGAGACTTCCACAGATAAAGGAACCTCTTTATTCTGCAAAATGCTGGAAAGAAAAGAAGAGGATTTCTTCTTCGCCGACGGCAGCGAGGGGAACGAAACCAGTACACTTATGCAAATTCTGACGAAATTCCCAAGTAGAGAATGTCATTAAATCCCTCTCAACAAAAGAAGACACGTATACTATTCCACATATGTCTTACAAGTTGCTTTTAACCACAGCAGTGCAATTTAGCTTCAAATGATTTCATCACTCAGAAAATTGTGATAGACGAAGCGCAATGGTAATATTCATTCGTACTGCAATAATTATAAAATCGTGCAGGCTGTAATTATTGTTGGGGAACCAGAACTCGGGCCCAGGGACATCAGGTCCCAGGACCTGAATTCTGGTCCTGTTTTCCTTTGTGCATCCCTTCCCCAGATGCACAACTTCTTCCATACACATTTTGTCCACCAATCCCAGGCAAGAAAAATGTCCAATGCTTCAGTCTGGTCAGCTGACAGAAGCATTGTGCTAAATGGCATAAAAACCCAGCACTCTTCCAATCCAAAAAATCAGTCCTTAAAATTAGCTTTTACAGTCAACTTCCTCCAAATATTCCAACCCCAATTCTTCTAATTGAATTGTTGCATTGCATTATTGCACCCTGAATTTGTGTGCACATATTTATTGTTTTTATTGAATGTGTTTTGCTTTATACTGCATTCATTGTGATGCATTATTTTTGTATTGTGTTTGATTGTGACTTATTGTGGACTATGATTAAACCAGACAAAACTATGGATATGTAATTAAGGTACCCCGTTAATTACATATTCCTCGCAGCAAACTGGCTGATTGCCCTGCCTTATTATTTCCCACAGTTTCTTCCACTGCAATATGGTTCAATTCTTTATGTTGGGTTGATTAATTCCTCAACAATTATAGCATAGGCCACATGATTGATCTCATTGAAAATAATCAGGAAGGATCTATATTAATCAATAATGGAAGATGAAAAGGATTTTTAAAAACAAATTATTCTCCTGAAAAATCCTAGCTGGCATATTCAAAATATGTTGAAATTTACACACACAAACATGAAAAACTCACGAATTTCCGAAAATGGCAGGGTAAAATAGCCATAAAGTCCAACATAATATTAGATCCAAGGAAAAAATCACGGGAGGAATACAATGCAAAGCTTGAGGTTCTTCAGAAAAAGTTCATCATTTGTCAGATATTAATAGTCGCACTAAAGATTAAAGAATAGCAGAAAAAAATTAGGAACAATCAAAAGCGCGAAGTGTGCGACGAATGTGTATTCTTCGAAAGTTCAAATTGCGCGTGACACCGAATTTGTTTGATGAGCGGGATCGCGAGATCACCTCCGAGTAGATCATCGATCACATCCTCGATCCGAGTATTATTCATTCATCACTGATTTATTCTCTCAGACTGAAGCTGTAGTGTGAATATGGGAGGGATAGAATTTATCACTGCCGTACATGGCGTAGCTGGTCAGACTTTTGGACGACTTCCAGTTCAGAATTGATGATGATCCTCCGGCATACCTCAGCCCACCATCACCAGCCTAGGACTCTTTCTCGTATCCAATCAAGCTCATTGACCAGCTAGTTAATATCCTGATTAGTTTCCGCGGCCAGGAATAGGGTTTCGCAGAAAGTGAGGGAATTGTCAGGATAATACTCGTTTTTTTTATTATCAAATTTGCATTAAACAGATTGTTGCCACCTGCATTTTTTTTACCAAACCCTCCTTTGATGCGTTTTTTGAATCCCCTCAAATTTTCTAATCCGTTTGACTCCTGGAAACAATTGCAGATTTTGAAACAAACGCGTCTCCAGTACATTAAATTTCTTTATTACGTATTTTTTCGGAATATTTCTTCTCGTGGAAGACGTCATTTTTGTACTCTTCATTTCCAAGTTCTGGAAAATATCAGAAGGTGAAAAAGAAACGGCTGCTGTGTGAATTGCAATAATAGCAGTACAGTTGAGCCTTTGCAATAACTTGAACGCTCTTTTCTGAGACGAACCCGTCCCTCTGACAAATTTTTTCAAGTCCATTCCTGAATATCCTTAGAAATAATGCATTAAAGACCTCCCAAAATCGAATGCTCTGGCCCTTGAACCTTCATAAGTCGAATTTTATGGATGACTTTGGGTTATTTAATGGGAAGAGAAAAGAAATAAAACTGTGACGATGCTTTTTGTAAGGAAGTGAAAAAGTAATTTGAAAAAATCTGGTCTTGGATTTCAGCCTCCTTTCAACTCATTTAAGGTGCAATTTAATGCCAAGAATATCAACAATTACAATCAACTGTGCAGTATTTTTTCTTTCCCTTGAAAAATGCTTTAAACTCGAAATCTCCTGAACTCAAATTTTTCTTGTGTTCCCTTGAAGTTAGAATTGATGAAAAAGTTTCACTGTAAACCCCACTTTGGAGTCTATCTAGGTTACGATAATTACCCGGATTTCGCACTTGTCAAAACGTAATGAAACTGCAACAATATATGAGTAGATATTCTTATTTTTCAGGCTTGAAAAGATGAGTAAGTTGGAAGATGGCTTTCAACAGGTATTTGGGAGGATATTTCTGGTTAATTACCTCTTCTGATCGAGCGATGAGAGAGGTTAAGTTCAAGTTCATATAGTGGTATCTTCATTCCTCAAATTCTTGAAGGAGAAGTTGATGGAGAATTTGAAGCTCTTGCAAAATCGCGGTACATATTTACAGAAATTCGGAATCAGGATTCGGAGAGGTTTAATAAAACCTCAATTAATAATCGTAGTCCTCAACAACTCGTAATGCAAAATTTACGTTTCTTATTCTCACGATAAAAAGTCAGATTCTTGCATCTTGAAAGTTTGTCTCTCTTTTTTTTTTTTGCAACACACCATCGAGATTACAGCAACGTGCAAAACCAGGGCTGCTTTACTGCACTGTAATTAAGGCTTTCATAACTTTCCGGCAAAATAGTTTCGGATCCTCGGTCATCCGCATCAAAGGAGAAAGAAGAACCAATTCCCCGCGGAAAATTAATGAATTTCTGGAAGCAGAGATACATCTTTTTCATTTTATTTTCATACATGCTTCTTCCCTTCTTCCTGTTTCTTTCTCTCGTTTTCCACCAAGCATGTCGGGTATTGAAGTTTCGTGTAGCGACAACATCGCGTGTCATGGCACTCATCCTTAGGGTTTCTGCGCCCATGACAAGAGCACCGCGGGGAAGTTCGCATTTATTGCGAGCCATAAAAAATAAAAAATAATAAACCCACTCTATGTGTGGTGCAGAGAGAAATCCAGGGGTTTCACTCATTGTATGACACGTCTATTCGACCCTGTCTCGCGAGGCCGGAACTTTTCCGGTTTTATACTCGTCCGAGGCGGACCAAATCATGGGCTTCGTTCGAGAAATTGAATTGTATAGCGGGGAAGGGGGGTTTACAACCCGCCCTGTCGAGTTCTTAACGTGCCACCAACTAATTCAGCTGACATGACATAGTTATTTAGTTGTGATTGAGAAGCGAAAAAGAAAAGAAAATGCTGGGGTTTCACTTGAATAAGTGGAACACCTGTTTTATGCTTCGGCAACTTATTGCTTCTATTTTGGCATCTTTTTCAGTGAGGGGTTCAAGGATTGTCATCATTTCTTGGCTTTGCAGCGTGACGATGTTGTAACATTTTGCTGCCACGCCAGTTTTTTTTTTTTGAGATTTCAAAAAAAAAATTATCACAGCTCTTCCTGGTGGGAAGTGGGACCTAAACATACAGATGATCCGACCTAATGATGATTTGAGTTAGGGACACTTGAAACTAAAAAAAAAACTGCTCCCACATCCAGACAATGTCATGGTCATGTGATAACCTGAACAATGACATCACACATTTCTTTAATTTTCCAGATGGAAACTTCGTTTTTCAAAATTTTGATTTCTCTTCATATCCTGACATTCTGGAGTAAAATTTCTTGGACCTCTCATATGTATCCACTCAATTGCAACGTATTTACAGGGTGGAACCAAATAAGGTACATGCTTTTTGAATTGAAGTATCTTGGCAGAAACTTGAGCTACAGTCACCAATAAAAGAGCCAAATGAAAGTTTGTTCAGTTGCCTTTTGATTGATTCATGGTTTTGTGGTTCCAAGTGTAATGGCATGGTCAAAAATTCTTTTGAAAGAAAACTTTAAGAGAAAAAAATTTCAGGCAACAACTTATGAAGGCAGCATAAAGTTTGCTGATTAAATTAGTGGTCCTGCAACACATTTATCTGCAATAACAGCTCTTGAGAACAGCAGCTGATTGAAAAGAGTTGCCTGCCATATTTCTTTTTTTGTGGAAAGTTTTCATTCAAATGGCTCTTGTAACCACATGCTGCAGCACTTGTAAGAATGCATGCCACTTGAAAGGCAAATAAGCAAGCTTTCATTTGGCATTTTTCCCTTCATCTTAGCTTGATTTGTTGTATTTACTTGAGTACCATGCACCCTCAAGTAAGGCGTGCACAGGGATTTTTCAGTTGAAAATTTTGCAAAAATTGTAACCCCATTAAGTAAGACACGCACCCAAATTTTTAGTGAATCTAAAACCATAAAATTTCAAAAATAAAAACAAAAAATTTGACTTGAGGAGTGAATTGAACAAAAATCTAATCAATTTTCAACTTTTTCAGTACAAAAATGTTTTCATGTTATATTTGTTCCAAATTTCTTGATTATAATTAAGTATAATGCACACATAACTTCCTAAAACTTCTTGAAAATATTGGACCCGCTTATGATGCGCACCCCTTTTTTCTTCTGAAATTTGGGAAAAAAAGGTGTGCGCGGTACTCAAGTAAAAATGGTACTATACCCAGCTATTTAAAATCGACAATTGGTTCTTTTTTCTGCTGGCCAACCTTGTATACACACACGTTCCTAACTCGTGAATCATATTTTCGCATTGGATCAAGATGAAGTGTGGAAATGAAAAGCCGATCTACAAGCACACTCGGCTCTACGCATCAGAATAGGCATTACGTAAAAACGGGGAATTCCGCGCGAATCGAAACGTGCTCAAGCAGTCCTGATGTCGGCTCGGCGGACGAATCGCATTACCAATTAATGAGTCGGCCAGCAGTGTATCCGGGGATCAAGTTGCTCTGGAAATGACGGCAACGGCGGGGGGTCCGCGTGAGCAAATGGCTCCAGGATTTGCCCGCAAGGAAGGTAGAGATATACACAAGATCTCTGCAGCTATATACAGAAGACGAGGGAACAAAAAAAAAGGAAGAGGAAGAGGGTCGGGAAAATCGGGTCGGGCACAGGGGGCTCTCATCACTGATCCCGCCGAATCGCACACACACATGCACACATATCCTGCATGTGTGTGTGTGTGTGTCCTGCAGGAGCCATGACACACACACGCAGACACGTATTCTGCAACACGGCAGAGGCTGGGGGGCAAAGATGTTAGTTTTAGACCATATAACATTACTCATTTTATTATAGGAATTTCGATCAGTTCTGCAACAGCAAAAAATACACATCAGTATTCAATATTCACTGGAGTGCCACAGCATGCATCATTTTTTTCTTTTATTGGAAGAGAGATAAGAGGGGGTTTGCATAATATACATGGATAAAAATTTGTAAAGATGTACATGTTTTGCTGTATGCATGAATGAATGAACAGAACACTTTATTTGCCACTTTTTAGCATTCACAAGGTTCACTCAAGATTTCCACCACCAAACCCCCCTTCCTGCCCATCCCAAATCCACTCAAAGACATTTTAATCACTTCAGAGCAGGAAAGCACAAATTGCTAACAAAAATAAAAGAAAATACAATACAGCATGAAGCACAACTGGACATCTGACATGTATGCATTATACTATAATATGGAAAATTTTGACCAATATCAACAGAAAATCCTACAGTACTGGAAATGAGTGAAAATCAGTAGAATTCAGAATCCATTCTTGTCTACATTCAAATATGATTAATCTTATTTTTGAAGCACATATAGCAGTCTTAGAGTCATTACTGTTTGAGTGTGCATCTTCCTCAAGGGCTTGTGGTACTCAAATAAATACGGTATATTTTTCATCCATTCTGTTGCAAATATATAGTCTGTCTTCCTGTGAAAAGGAACAGTGTGACTATAATTGGCCAAAAGTACTCTTGCTTTAAATATCAGCATCCTGATAACCTATTTGCTAAGCATTTGCTGGCATAAAAGATCGATGTCTAATCTACCTGACATTGCTTCCATATTTTTGTCTGCAAAAAACTTCTTCCCCTCCTCAAAAACTCCTCATGTCGAATATTTTATGTTTATCAGAGTTTGACTTGAGGAGATTTGCCTGTAGCATTAACCCTTTAAAATGTTTATTCGAACTGCGGATGCAATGATATCTAAATAAAAAAAGGAACGTCATTATTAATAATGTACCGAAAATGTATACGTCGCAAGGCTTCAGGGAGATGGAGAAAATCAGGAAAATGAATTTTAACCCGCACTATTCTTATAGTTAACAAACTTTGTGTTATCAAAATAAAATAACAGTTTGTTGTAATGTAAAAATTAGTGTTGAAAATTGAAATTTTTTATTTTTTATGTAATTGAATTCATGTAAAGGACTTTTTGTCTAACAGACTTGTCCCTTGCACAAAGCAAGTCCATTAGACGGGGGTTGACTGTAATCTTATTTTTGAAGCACATAGCAGTCTTAGAGTCATTACTGTTCAAGTGCGCATCTTACTCAAGGGCTTGTGGTACTCAAATAAATACAGTATATTTTTCATCCATTCTGTTGCAAATATATAGTCTGTCTTCCTGTGAAAAGGAACAGTGTGACTATAATTGGCCAAAAGTACTCTTGCTTTAAATATCAGCATCCTGATAACCTATTCGCTAAGCATTTGCTGGCATAAAAGATCCATGTCTAATCTACCTGACATTGCTTCCATATTTTTGTCTGCAAAAAACTTCTTCCCCTCCTCAAAAACTCCTCATGTCGAATATTTTATGTTTTGCCTGTAGCATTAACCCTTTAAAATGTTTATTCGAACTGCGGATGCAATGATATCTAAATAAAAAAAGGAACGTCATTATTAATAATGTATCAAAAATGTATACGTCGCAAGGCTTCAGGGAGATGGAGAAAATCAGGAAAATGAATTTTAACCCGCACTATTCTTATAGTTAACAAACTTTGTGTTATCAAAATAAAATAACAGTTTGTTGTAATGTAACTTATGAAAAAAAAATTTTACAATAAACTTCCTTATATAAAAAAAATAAAAAATCTGTTGTAATATAACTGATATAACAATGTGAGGATTGATGGGCAGGGATGAAAAAAAATTGTTGAAGGCAAGCATTGCTATAATCAGATTTGCTGCAATATGAGATTCTATTGTCTTTTGAACGAATGTAATGCTCGAAAAAGCAATTTGTGACTGAAATAAAACACTGCTTGTAATGCTAAAATAAAGCTCATTTACCGGATGAAATTTTATTGGTACTCTCATAACCATTCCGCTCAAAATTGTTTCATAATCTTAGCGAGGTAACACAATATACAGTATACCCGTGGCGCATCCATGACAATACGCATTTTCTGGAAGTTTCTCGGACTATTTATTCCTTGACAAAAGTTTCTGCCAGTGAAGGGTTCTAGAGAGTGACAGTAGTCACCCTGAGAGTGGTCTCTGGACTTCCAGAAGCCAGAATCGAGACGAAGAAGAAGAAGAAAATAAGAAGAAGAAAAAAAAAGTATCGGGGGGGGGGGGGGAAGGTAACTTCTTTATTGGCCGGTGAGCAAACAAGGACTCGTGTTTGCAGGGCGAGAATAATTCCTTCTCCGTCTGAATAACCGCTATTATGGCGCAGGCAGGACGCATAAAACTTGGGCCCTTGCCTTTTGTGTGTGTGTGTGTGTTTATATGCCTCTGGCTTTTATGCACACGCGCCACTTTTCCTGATTCGTTTTTATACTCGGGCAAAAAGCAGCAGCAGCAGCAGCAGGTCTTGCGGAGGAAATCTTCCCCTTGGAAATGAGAGTCGGCCGAAATATTTCCTGCTTTCTTTCATGAGGACGAAAGTACTTTCAGTTATATTGTGGTTTTCTTTCTCTCATTATTGCCTATATATCATACCTTTTTCCGCTGGTTGGAATAAGGTGAAGGACCCAGACAAGCGCATACAGCAGCAGCATATTAGTTGGAAACTCTTTTTTGTGTGCATAAATGATATGTACTGCCTGAAAGTGGTGTGAGGAAAAAGAGCTTTCACTGCACAAAAGGCAAATGTGAGTCTGTTTTAAAGGGCTGATATTTCAAGGTTTAGCAAAAGGCTAGCGCAACCTCAAATGAAACAACAGAAAATATTTGAGTGAATATCACTATTGAGAAAATAAAAACTTGGGTCAAACAGCCAGGCTGCTGCCGGGACTTTTTGTCCTAGTATTAGGTGGTATATTCACACAAGTTTTCAGAAAGCTGTAAAAGATTATAACAAACAAAAGCAAAACCTTTTGCAAGAAGTTCAGAAGGAGGTTTCAAGTTCAGAATTGGTTTTGTCAAAACACAAGTTTGCTCTCCTGGAGATCTGTTTAGTTCAGCAGTGAATCGCAGAGTGAAAAACTTGGGGGTTTTGATTTACAAAGACAACTTTCTGGATTAAGATTCAAAGGCCAGATTTGGCCACTTTCATTGAAATTGGAAATATTGCCCTTGGGTGAGCCAGGGAACCAAACCAGGGTTTGGTTCTCAGGCTCTTGAGGAATGCATCAGAAGATTAGCGCTAATTTAGACTGGTGCCTTCTAGATGGGTAATTTTCTTCCTTAAATTTCAATTTTTTTCTGACAGGTGGACTGTATGTTGGGATCTGGTAGAGGAAGAATGACCGCACATTCCTCGCAAAATGTTTTGTTGCCAATATGTTTCTTCTTCCTTTGGCATTTCCAGATTACAGTAGGACAGGGTTCATATTCGAGAAAAAAAGTTTTCTCATTGTCTGCAATAATTTTTTATTCTTTTTGGATTTTCGGATTATAGAAGGACTGCGATGAGTGACATCCTCTTGCGCGAGGATAATTAACCTTGGGGAGATAATTTCATTTTAATTATTTTGAAATAACGGCGTGTATTCAAATTTCTTTGGAAAAAAAGACGTGCTTTGATGTGGAATTTTGCAAAAGATCCTTCCATGCGTGCTAATATGAATCTTTGTCTGCTGAATGCGTGCCCAGCGTATGGACCTGCAAATATTTCGGAGCATTTTCACTTTCGCCCGGATGATTTGTGTTTGGAACATTGACAAAAATGGATGTCTTTTTTATATATATCTTGAAGAACTTTTTAGAAACTCGGTCGACAAAATCTTGTTAGTTTTGAATTTTTGCGTCTTTTTCATTTATCATCACGCAATATGGAATAGTGTGAATTAGCTTTTTTTTTAATTTCACAGAATATTTGCGCATCAGTTGAAAAGGATTTGTTTCAAGGTACCAGCAGAACTCGAAAATACCAAAAAATGCAGTGACCTTTTTCTGTGCAGGGGGAAAAAAGTTTGTGGCTGGAAAACCATGACCTTCAGATTTTCCTGGATGTGAATTTTGCTCCAAGACCAGTAGGAGTGCCATTATACAAAGGTTTACATCAGCTTCTCTAAATGTGTTTCGAAACTTTACTTCATCGCTATACAGTACATGGCATGAAAACTTTTGGGGTGCATCTCACTTTCCTTTTTCGAGGGGGGCAATGAGAGATACACATTTGTTCACTTTGGCTATTTTTCACCTTGGAGAAGTGGTATTCAACCTTTGCGCACCTGCCTACAGACTGATGAAATATTTTGGCTATTGCATTTGTTTTTTCTAAGATACTGCTGTGTACATGGTACTGTATATCTGACCTTTGTATAAATTATGCAGCAGGTATGAAAACTTTGCCTGTAACCTGGTTCACCATCTGTTGCAGAAATAAATTCATTCATGAGCATTTAGAAACAAGGCTTTTAAAGTCACTGTTTGCACCAAAAGCTTTTCCATCAGCTGTGAGATCAAAATCTGGCCTGAAGGTTTTCCAGATTCTTATCACTGAAGAAAAGTTGAGTTTAGATAAGTAAAAAAATATCTCAAGATCTGTCAATCAGGTCAATTTCTATATAATAAAAGAAAAGTTGGAGAACATCTTTAGCTTCAATTTAAAATGTAGCAAAATTTTGTTGGTGTAAAATTCTTGGAGTTGTTTGCTGTGGAAGTTTGGGCATTGGGAATTGTGTCATAGGGGAAGCATGTTTTCTTTGCTGATTTTATTTATTTTTGAAAGCAAGTTTTTACTGCACAATACAAAATTATATTTGCTCATTGTGTGTGGCTGTTGTCTTTATGAAACCCGTGATCAGAGACAATAATAGAAAAGTCCTCTTTTAACATCCAAGGAGTGAGAATGCTCCAGCTTCCCTCCTTTCTGCAGTCATCATGCAGTTTTGCACTTTTAAAATTAAATTCCATTGGAGGCTGGGTAACTGCTTCAGTACTCAGATGTCTGTTGCATTTGGAATGATTTAAATTCAGCTTAAAATCTGTAATAACCATCTTTCTGTATGACTCTGATCTACAATAAAACACAATGAACTTCTTGAACACAAGTATGGACTACCAACTATTTTTCTCAGATCTTCCTGAATAATTATGTTCCATTGGTTAGTTTGTCTTACTTGTGTGCATATATAAAGTAGATCACTCTGAGTAATGAGGCATTAAATTGTGTGAATGAAACGTAGTGCCGGGTATAAATAAAACTGTGTATGATTTTTAGAGTGGTTCAAGGATGTTTCAGGGATTTCATCTCAGTGCTTTTATTTGGCGATAACCAACATATTGCATGTGAGAGGAATTTTAGATCAAAGCGAAGCATTTCAAACGCAGTTTTTTGCACATGTCGGTTGCAGACTTGAACTCGTTCCGCCGAGGAGTCCAATATCGTTATGAATCTAAATTTTAAAAACATTATTCAGACTCCCTGGTCGTCTCCCGAAATTGAGAAAGCGTTTTATGTAGTTGTTTTGCGGTGAAAATGTTACAGTACTGTATTTACTGTCTGCTGGTCAAGCCCTTTAGGATTAATGTGTTCGTGCGAAAAAAGGACTTGGTTATATTTTTGAGCATTAAAAGTTAGTTCGTCGTCAAGTACTGTAGATCAGTGGATGCATCATTCGATTTTGTTTAATTAAATTGGGTTTCTTATTGTCTGAGCTAAAATAATTTCATGATTTCTATAAGCAGCATGGAAAACGTCCGTATTTGTGAATCTTCGACCTTCACTTTTTTATGTGTATTTCATTGATGTAATTCTCTTGAAACTTCAACTCTGACTGCCTTTTTGAAGTAAAAAAATATTTCCCTTGTCACCAAAAAAGTGCTTTTTGTTACGGTGTACGTATTTACACAGGGTCATAAAAGGGTTCATATTCTTTCTGAATTTGGGAATAGATTTATTCTTGGTAAAGACACTATTGATGGTCTTCTAAATCAGTTTTCCCCAACCTGTGGGAACCAGAAGTATTTTGCCAGTCTGCAGGAAATCTTCATCATCAGCATAATAAATTCATAGAAAGTAGCAATAAACTCTGTAAGCTTGACCTGAAACTTTTGAAAGACAATGACATTTGAATTATCTGATGAAAAATAGAAGTTGGCTTTTCTCATTGGCTCTTCAGATAAATTTTCATCTGCTGAAATGTATCCTTTTAATTTTTAGTTCCAAAAAAGATTTCTTGAAGCCCACTTTTCTCATTTTTTGAAGACATTCCACCATATAGCTGCTTTGTTGGCTCTTAACTCAATTTTTTAAAGCAGAAACTTGTTAAATAGCTTTGAGAAAGTCTTTTGAACCAAAATTGTTCTAGTCTGCAAACATTTTATGAAATTGTGTTGGTATATATGCAGAAACATTTTTCGGAAATTTGCCAGTCCGCAAAATGTTTGTGGAAATTTGTTATAGGGGACTATAATAATAACATAAAATACATTAATTATATATAATAATAATAATGTATAATATAAAAATTATTATAATTATTATTGTATAATTATGAAAATTTATATTATTAATGTATTAAAATTTGTTATGTCTACGGGCCCCAAAAGATTGAGGAACCCTGTTTTAGATCAAGTTTTTGTCGCTCACCGGTTTTGTCACTTTATTTTTCTTTCATAATATATTCGCCTTTCTGTGTCTGTCTCTCTCAAGTTGTTTATCAATGCACCATGCAGACACTGCTTCTATCTACAGCTATAGCAAATTGGCAAACGAGTGTCTCGCAAATAAGAGGAGCCTCTCATCTCGCAATTTGCCCACGCATTATTGCTACGTGCGTCCGGTGCGGGTAGCCGGATATAATACGCGCCTAATATAGATATATATTTATATATAATATATATATCATGGCAGAGTCTGGCTGCTGAGAAGTGTTCATCATCTCTGCTTCTTCCTCTGCTCACCCCCCAAATGTTACCTTTCTTTCACGTTCAAGTATGGTACTTCAAAAATGGTCTGGTTCCCTTACACTTCACAATAATAAATCAAACCTCTCTAAGCCAAATTGCAATGGACCAACCCCCCCCCCCCCCCCCCCCCCCCCCCCCCCCCCCTCGACCTTCTCTCTTCATTGCGGGGCTTGAAATTCCTCATTTTTGTTTCATAATCTGTCCCACGATGTCCGTCCGTCGTGTCTCTCTGATTTGTGCAGTCGCCTGTCCTTGGTCGCGGAAAGCTGCAAAACGTGGGCCTCGTTTGCCGTAATCGACGGGATGTCAGAGGAGAGGAGAGTCTCCGATTGAACTGCTCTTGATGAGCTCTTCTTCCTCTTTGATCTTCGTTCTATATAATGCCCGGGGTATTCATTTTTTTTTATTTTTATTCGTAATATGTTTATGTAGTAGCCCGTGTCTGATCAGCGCGGGTATTTGCAGCGATAACCCCCTCGATGCTCGGAGGAAATCTGTCTCAATTGAGGTGTAAGTACATTATCGAGACAACAACAAAAAAAGAGCAGGGTGTTTCATGGTGAGGATTAAATGAGTGAAGGAATCCAAGGGTATCTCTGATTATATTTTCTTTCATTTTTTCAGGGACTTATTACCATAGTTATGATGGAATCCAAGGGTATCTCTGACTTCACTTTATTTTTCCATTTTTCAACACTTATTAGCGACAAATGAGTCTTGATAAGCCACGCCTCCCTAAGTGGAAGACTTCTGAAAGTCAAATTCTTTCAATTCCCTGTCTGAAATAGTGAAATCTCATGGAAACAATACAATAAAAACCTTTTGAACTCCAAGGCTTTTCCTGCTGAACCTCCTTAATTATAATTTTAACTGAGGCGATTTGGCTACTATTTTATGGACACAGGAAAAAGAAAAGCAATCATAAGAAAGTAATGTGATGTGTTTTGAATGAAAGGAAAAGACTAAATGGGCAAATGAACCTCTGCCTCCAAGTGCAACATCCTGTCAAACTCATTCAAGAAGCAATAATTTACCTACCCAGAATATCAACATTTGCAATTTATATTCCTGAAATTCTTCTATATTTCCCCTACAAAAATCCTTGGTTCAAAACCTACCTAACTCATGTTTTTTTCTGCTGGTCCATTGCAATTTGGCTTAGAGAGGTTTGATTTATTATTGTGAAGTGTAAGGGAACCAGACCATTTTTGAAGTACCATACTTGAACGTGAAAGAAAGGTAACATTTGGGGTGACTAAGAAATTCAGATTTAATTTCAACCAAGATTGTTAATTCATTAACAGGAAGCGGTCATGCTGAAAACAAAACAGAAGGTTCTTCAACAAATTTCCCTCATTTTCAATCAAAATAAATATATGAGTTGAGCTTTGAAGACTAATAATCGGGCGAGAGAAAATGAATTGCAGATAAAATATATATATATATATATATTGGGAGTCAGGAATGTGAATAATTCACCAACAGATTTTCAATTTATTAACGTTCTCTGGTGAAAATATGGTACATAAACCGGTGGGGAACTGGAAATTTTAGCGCGACTGCTACTTGGTGAAGCTGTGATGGTAGCACAAAAATGTGCACATAAGTCAAATAAATACATTAATAACATTGCATCATCTCATGAAGTTAATACAGAGCTCACACTAACGCGCAATATTTAAAATGACCCCACACAACTTTAACCCTATTCACTGACAGTGGAATCTTTACACCTTGAAGTACAGTACTTGACTATCACAGCACAGTTCAGTTACTTCAATCAAAAAATACCACTCACTGCAAAGTTGATGGAAGTAATTTAAAGATTTTTTATTTGGTATGTCTTCTGAAAAGTCAACCCTGTCATGCCAAAATATTTTTGCAGAATGAATCAGTTTTGAATGTTCTCCACAACTTTTATATTGAAGTTATCTAGAATTCTAGATTGTACACCAATGGTCCTCAGTCTTTTTGGGCTTGTGGGCCAGCAAATTTCTCAAACATTTCTGCACATTGGCAAAGTTTCATAACATATTTGCAGACTCAAAATAGTGTTCCTTAAAAGACCGGAATCTTTCTAAATTTTCTTGTGGCTCGTTTTCATGACAAAGACGAAGGCAGACGATTGTGGTAACTTTTCTGTGCAGTTTAACTGAATTTATCTAGTCATTCAACAGATATAAAAGAAAAAATTATCAAGAAAAAATGGGAAAATTCTCTTAAAGTCTCTCTTTTATTTCTCGCCAAAATGGTCTAAACAATTTCTGGACAGGATACGTGAAGCCGAAATTATTTTTATTGATGATGAGTCATTTTTCATGATGAGAAAATTTAATTAATTTCTGAATGGAGAAAAAAATCGTTTGGCTGTAGGTGGCATGATTGAGAAACATTTCTTTCAAAAGGGATAAAACTCGTGAACGTGCGAGAGGGACGAGGTGAACTGCGGAAATTCCGAGCGATGCAGGTGAGAATTTTGCAGAGAAACCTCTCAAGATGAAGGCAATTCCGAATGCTTGCCAATCAAGGTTGTCACGTGCAAAACAACTTCACGGGGACCCATTGAGAAAAGAAGACGGAAAAAAGCTGCTCAAAAGCCAGAGAAGCTAGTCACTTAATCCATTAGCCGCAAGACTGGTGCGTCTATTCGTGTCCGGAGACTGAAGGCGATTCATCTTTCTCACGTCCCATCAATTAGTGAATCTCCGCAGTTTTCCGCCCAGGGGGTTTCCTCTTTTTTTATTCATTTTTTCTCTCGGGATTGGATTTCAAGCGTAAATGTCCTTCGTTCACGGAAATACAGTATTACGTTTTCCACTCTATTTTTTTTCTGCGACACAATTTACCTGGAATCATCGCACCCTGATAAATCATGTTCCGAGATGAGTATTTTATGTGGAAATACCAGTAGCAGCTCTGGAGGGTGGCTGGATCGTAATTCAAATACTGTACCGGAATAATGTATAGTCATTCCAATACGAGGATAAGGTCATCAAGCCTCTCCAGTTGGGACAAACTTGTAAAAAAAATCTTTCCGGGCTTCACAACCACAATTATCGATGGAACACCTGCTGTACAACCCTTGTCCAAGTTAAAAAAGAAACTTGAATGAACCCCCGAATGCTTTGAGGTATTCGAGCAACACAATGGCAAAACCATATGTACAACCAAAACAAATTAAAAAGATTCAGCAAAAATATTCTGCTTTTTGGATTTACTCAACGATTCTTTTGAGATATTACCACAAGGAAAATGTTAGAGCAGCCAGAACAGAATTTCCAGCATGGGACCCTTCTGCAGATTTGTGAGCATCTTGGCCGCCAAATAATAGCTCAGAATTTTGATGAACTCATTGACAAGAACAAAACGGAATGTTTCCTACATCAGTGAGTCACCCTGTAGAAGCACACAAACGCTTCAACTCGTCGTATATGTGCGTAAGAATAATGGCACATAATCATTAAAGAAAAACAGGCTGTGATTGGCACATATGTATACATATGTTGAAAATACTCGCGTCAAAGAGCGACGTCGAGGAAAGCATCATTCGAGCAGCTGAAGCATCGACCGTGTTCGGGGTGGAAAAGGAGCGAGATGATGATCAATAAATCGATTCTCAAGCATTCGGTCGCAATATCGCACACCGGTCTGTAAGTGATCCCTCCTCCCGCAATATCAGAAATGCATCATTGGCATCAAGTTCGGGAAATGTGACCCATCCTCGCGATTCCTATATACAGATGTCAGCCAGAATGATGCCATGGTACATGTATATGCAGCGGCGGGAGATGAAATTTTTTTTCAGAGAGGAAGATAGACATGAAATTTCGTCTAATATATATGATCGAGTGAGTTGCAGAGCTTCGACAATATTCTTTCGACTTTTGAACCTTTGAATTTTAAAATGAGGAAGTGGGTCATCTGCAGAATAAGCTGGCAGCACGTGGAAACTTCATATCGACGTTTCTCTGATGTAAGAGACAGTTTAATCGAGGGGATAAAAAAAATACATGACTGATTTAAAATCAATTATTCACTTCAAGGAAAACAAAAATGTTACATCGACAGATTTTCTTTGCACTGTATCTGTGGCCTAGAGTTTTGAAAAACATTATTTTTACCCAAGGCCACCAAAACACAGCTTTGGCTGATTAGCTGAAGTTGGGAAATAACTGGGAAAGGGAAACCCATTTTTATAGAAATACCTCAGTGCTAATCCTATATGGCTGGAATGCAGAAAAATGCCTCCCAAACAATACTTTTTTATGAAGACATTTATGGAGGAATGCTAAAAAATTTGGGACTTTTCCTGACTTCGGCTCTTGTGGTCATTCTTTTTTCCTCATTTTTGTAGTCTGTTGGGTAGAAAATTTGCTACGTACATCCTGGCACTGCTGCCCAATGGTTAAGCAATCCTACTACAATTCAAGTAAAGAGAATAAGGCATTAAAACTGTGTAAAGCATCAACATTGAGAATTGTTGATCAGACAGTTTGTGAGATACTTTTGAGTTCTTTCAGACAATGACTGTGGTTTAAAGGTTTAAATCATTTTCTGTGTGCATTCAAAGAATACAAAGAATACTTCA
Source organism: Notodromas monacha (assembly GCA_905338405.1). Lineage (NCBI taxonomy): Eukaryota > Metazoa > Arthropoda > Ostracoda > Podocopida > Cyprididae > Notodromas > Notodromas monacha. Next base: position 22,243 of record CAJPEX010000649.1, read on the forward strand.
ATAGGATTCTACAAGTGTTTTATACACACAGCATGGAATTATTTCAGAGCAAAGTAACAACAAGGTTTCTGCAAAAGTATTTGGTCAAAGTAAACTTGACACATGATAGATCAAAGACACTCATGTATATAGACAATCTGGAATGGAGGTCAGTTCTAAGCATAGCAACCAATTTGAATTGGTGTCAACATACTTGGTTGCAAGGGTAACCAAGGGAATGACAAACAGCATAGAAAGGTGTTCTTTAACCCTTCTGTGGCAAAGTCAGACTTTTTTTGCAGATTTTGGTTGCACTCAAGAGTGGAATTTTAAAAACCCCCACCAGTGTGTTGGGTCAAGAAAACTCCTGGCATTTTTTTGAAATTTTCCACAGAAAAATTTCACCTGAAAATGAAAAAATGAAAACTTCAAGGCTCCCTTTTTTTCCCCTGGCCTTGTGTTGTTTCCCCATTCAAAGATTAATTTTAAGCTTGAAAGCCAGGAGCCCAGGTTAGAGGTCAATGCAGAAAAATTCCCACTCAGGACTTTCCCAGCATTTCTTTATCCCCAGAAATAATCTGACTTTGCCCTCCCCCACCTGGCAGGGGTTGCATAACCTTGTGCAAAAATATAATGCACGCCCATTGGGAAAAAGTCCAACTTTGCCCTGGGATGGAAAGGAGGCTGCCGCCGTCCAAGGGTTAAATAAAGGAAGTAAAAGGTGCAGTTGCACCGCAACTCTTAATGATGCAGAATGGAATGTGAAACAAAGAAGTGAACATTCTATAATGCTGTATATATGGTAGTCATGCTATTATTTGACTATACAGACTCAAGCATCAAACTTGATGCCATCAGTTTTGGACTCCTTTATGTATGAAAATAAATGAATAAATAAAATATATTGTTCCGCTGGTCAAATGAACTCATCAAAAGCAGTTCTGCCACAGAAGTTCTTGTCAGTATATGTAGCCCGGGGCAGAAAAAAAAAGGGAAAAAGAAGAATAAAATGCAATAAACTTTGGTGCCTGCCATCCAATCAAAAACATTTCTGAATCTCTTTCTCCTCCTCTTTCTTATTGCTCATATATTTCTTCAAAGGGCATTTCAAGTTCTTCGAGACGACCGCCAGACAAAACAAACATGACTGCACTGCAAACCACGCTGGATGAGGTCTCCTGATGGCTCGCAACCAGCATATGATAAAAAAAAAAAAACTATCGTGACTTTGCTGCAGCCGTTGCAGCAGCAGTAGGTGGTACCACTGCTGCTGCTGCTGCTGGTGCTTGAGAACAAGTCGATGAAAGATGGATCCCCCAGCAGTTGGGAACAGTTCGGTTCACGCCCGATTTATCCGTTAGCCGCCAGCAGGAAAGGCTGGCCATTTGTTTTTCCCCCGCGGGGTTTTCTCTTTTTTTATCGTACCCACGCGGTCACGCCACCCAGCACCCACCCCCGGGCCAGGCCATACTGCACAGCCAGCATCATCATCATCCCTCGGCCGGGTTGCTATTGTTGTTCTTGCAGAACTGGAGAAACCCACGTGGGAAAGGAAGAAGTGAATTGAGAGAATATAGGGGCATAAAAAGAGAAATCAGGCAAATGGATGAGTGAGGTCGCCGAGTTGACGGGTGCATCAGGTGGAAGGACAGCTTTTGGTGGCCACTATACTTATTACATGAGTGTTGCATGTTGTAAGTTCTATTGTGCAGTGGTGCATTTGATAATGGATGCCTACCAAACAGCTTTTTTTAATACAAAAAAAGCTTTGATCTGGATGTTACGAAGTTCGGCCTCTTTCATCGAATAATAGTCGTTGACTCTGACTTGGATAATGGACTGCGCAAAAGTGGAAAAACTTTTTGAAAACTCCAAGTTGCCCTGACAATTGATGTGGCTACTGCTTCATGGTGGTATCACTATATACATTTTTCAAAAAGTTCTAGAAATTTAAGGTGTGCATTATACTGTATTCTAATGGGAAATTGCGTACCAAAGATCAGCAGAATTATTTATTTCAATATTTACTATTCAAAATTAGTCCAATTTATGTCTTAATTAAAATGTGGGTGTTCTTTTTAATTATTTCGGATTAAGGGTCACTAAAAATGATCTTACTTGTAAATATGATTTTATAAAAAAATTTCAAGTAAAAAAAACCCTATAGTGATTGCGGTACTTGAGTAAATATGGTATTTCTTTTAGTTTGGCAAAACTTTTCATCAAGGACCTATATGGAATGAATTCTCCATAATCCCATTTTTAAAGAAATGTAGCACCATATATTGAATGCCACATCCCATGAATTATAATTAACAATTGTTGGATTTTATCTTCAAAGTTGCCCTGTTCAGCTGCTTCCCTTTAAGATCATCATTCTTTTGTGTTCAGTTTTGAAGAGTATATTTCCTCAATTTATTTTTTCTTCGGCACAACTATGTTGTCCTTACAACATATAGCTTGGTTGCTTGAGCTTTCCAGTTTTGGTTTTCAACCCTTTCCCTCCTCCATACCAATGAATGAATATTTTAAGCCCTTATCCATGACCAGAACAATAACACTGCCCTAATAAAGTCGTAAATGGCCTTAATGGACCAACACAAAAATTACAGCACTTTGAAGTCAGAACCTATAGATTGGAGAACACTGTTCTATAAACTTAGCCAATGTTTTGTTACAGCCTTGGGGTATTTAAATTTTTTTTAGCAGGGTTCCGTTCCAATTGCTCCAGATGCTGGTTTCTGGGCTTCTGTCAGCTATAGTCTGCCAAAATTATTATGCAGGAAAATGTAACCCTTGGATGTTGGCAGGTTAAATTCCATCCTGTGGCAGTGCAAGGGAATTTTTGCATGGTTGTGCATTTCAGTTTGACCAAAGGTCACCAAAAATAAAGATTTGGCTGGGTAGCCAAGTTCTGCAATAATCTGGGGAAGGTAACCCATTGTGCCTGAAATCCCTCAATGCTAATCCTCTGAAAAGAATGCGACAAATGAAATACAGCAGCCAAGGTTTTGGAAAATTTTTCTGCCAAAAATAAAAACAATCGGAATTTTTCCATACTTTATTTCTCCTGATCATCCCTGCTTTTTCCTTTTTTGTATGCCTATTGTGGCACAAAATTTTGCAGATAAATCTCAGCACCCCCACCCAAGGGTTAACCTTGCAGCTTTTTGAAATATTGTACAATGTTGAATCAGGGCTTGTGAAATTTTTTGTGGAATTTTACAGTACTTTCAAGTTTCTGCTATATGATAATGTTTGAACACATCCAGTAACACAAAGGATCACTGGCATATGCCTAAAAGTCAAGGTTTAAAAGCTGGGATTAATGACTTGTGTCAAATTTACCTTGCATAGAAAAGCTTTTGTGCATCCACCTGCTTCAGATAATTTTGTATAATTATAGCAGCAACACCCACACTGTGAGAGTGTATTATATTTATATACGATGCTCACAAATCTCACCAGTGCCCGCACATTGATTTAAATGCACCTACTGATCCAATTTAGTACGCCCACAATATATCTGCTACATTTCGATCTTCAATTGGACATTCGATCCATTTTATTAGGTTGATCAGATATTTGTGAGGCCTTTTATTTTTTAGTGAAGTGGGGAGTTTCTAAAACACCGACGAATGTATTTGTCCGCAATCCTCCGAAGAATTATGTGAACACTTCAGCTCACAAATTTAAACACAAGCTTTGTCTAAATGTGGGATTTTTTAATTTTTGTGTGTCACTTATACAGATGTTGAAAGCCAGCTATAATTAAACGATGAATATGAAACGAAATATACCTGAGCAATCGCTTGAATGTGTCATCAAAGGGTGAATAACAGACGAGAGACTCTAAACTGAACAAGACTACTTTTCATGATCTGAAAGTCAAATTTACGGGAAAAACGATTTTGAAATGAAAATAAATCAGTTGAGCCTGGATATATTGAACCTTCTGAAGTAAAATACCCCCTACCTAGATTTTTTCTCAAGTCCTTGTCTGAATTCTCTTGGAAATGATGCATTCAAAACCTCTATAATCACTCCAAGACTTCCCCCTCAACCTTCTATATATTGATTTCTTTGTGTCTTTCTGCTATTATTTTATTGATACAGGATAGATAAAATACGCAAAGAAAATTAATTTCATGTGTTTTGAAAGGAAGTGAAAGTCTAATTAGGCAAATGAATCCATCATGCCTCCAGCAAATTCAACTGTGTCCCCTGCCAAAATGAGAAATTTTAAGGTCTATTAGAATTTAATATTGAAATTTCCAGCATTATTACTCATTTTTTCCCAAGAACATGCTCATTTCCCCAACTCAAAATGTCCATTTGTCTAATTTTCCTGCTGATTGTCTCTTAAAGTTTGACTTGTGCTTCAACCTGCATGCACTGAATGTGTGAATGTTGTCATTATCTTTGTTGCGAAGTCACATCAAGTGTTTGAGGTCTCTTTTTTTACCATAAATTGTCACATTCCAAGAATTTGAAATGCGTATAAAAATGAGTTTGTCAAAATCATACATATATCTAGTGTAGTACACTTCAGAGTTATGAAGCCTCTTTTTTCCTGATGCAATAAAATTTATGATTCACTTTCTTATTTTTAAAGGTGTAATTTCATTTGAATTTTACACTATATTTACTGCATTGTTTTTTCTGAATCGTTGAACGATTGTCCCAAGGAAGGTGAAGAATACTTCCACAGGAAAGGGCATCATTCATCCCCAATCTCCGTAGACCAAACAGGCTGTGCTTCTCCCCCTTTCCTCCACTTTCTCATCCGTATCTCCATTCTGTATATTCCCAGCTGAGTCAAACTTGCTTTTCCTGAGATACTGCACGAACAGAGGAAAATAATGGCGAAAATATTCGGAAATGTGTTCATCGTTTTTAAACGAATATAGGGGAGTCGATGTCGACCATACTACAATGCATGTAGCTAATGCATGCATGTTTATGTGCATGCATGCACATAAACATGTTTATGCACAGTCGAATTTCTTCAAATCAAATTCCAAGGGACCAACAAAAAATTCGAGTCAGGCGGGGACAGAGAATTTTTAATTGTGGGAAATATGGCAGGAATATGGAATTGCAGGACATTTTAAAAGGTGATACAGCTGGTGTCCCTCAATTTGACTTTAATACATGGCTGGACCATGGTCAAATCGTGAGAAAATGTGGAATACACTCTCTTTTTTTTACATTGTATTTGACATTTTGCATCTCTATGTAGGGCGAATTGTGGAGCAGAGGGCAATATTCCAAGTTGACCTCTGAGCAAATTTCACATCAAATTGCAGAACAGATGAATTGTACGGTGGTCAAATTGAAAGGTACAACTCATATTCTGGGCCTCATAAATTGCTTCTTAAATGAATTGGCAGGATGATGAACTTGGCAGTATAAGGGTTCATTTGCCAAATTAGTGTTCAGCTCTTATTTTCAAAACACATCATTTTATTTATCTTCTTTTGTTCTGCATCAAGAAAATAATTGGCAAAAGGCCTTTGAAAATTCACGTTATGGAGGTTTGAAAGGAAAAGCCTTCAATTTATAAGGGTTTTTTTTTTTTTACCTGTTGCTTCTTGGGGAAATTCAGACAGGGACCAAACTAATCCAATTAGGGAGGTTCCAGTTTTATGGACTCACAATAAGTGAAATTTTGGTCAAAACGGGATGAAGAGCTGATAAGCAGATCCAAAGCGGACCAACCATACTAAACACCCAGGAGCATTTCAGCTCCTAATATGTATGCAGTGTACATTGAATTTCAATTTCGTCTTGTCATGATGGAAAATAAATTTGAAGAGCTAGGTTATATATATATATATTTACATACGCTGGGATCGAAGAACATTTCTGGACACGCGTACGTCTTTCCAGAAGTTGCACAACTGACGAATTCGTGACCTTATGTGCGGAACTTCCGAGATCAAGCGATGCTTGAAACAAATTCACGATAACTGCGACGAAGAAGAAAGTTCAAAGCCAGCAGCATAACTTCAAATGGAAGGTCGAAGTGCACACCCCCTGCATGTCTCGTTGCCCATAGGGAATTGAGGGAAAGATCCTCTTATGCTGTTCTCTGGTTTTTCCGGCAATATAATACGATCCGAAGTGCGATGAATTTATACTGTGGTACAGTACGATACAGTAGAGTGTAGGGTGTGGTTGAGACAAGCAGGGGTTTCCATGAAAAAAAAAAAAACGAACGAGAAACTCGAATAATCAATTAGCATTTTATTTATGCATCGGGCGTTTGTTGTATATCGGAGGCGTTTTCCCATACAGTACCATCATCTGAAAGGAGTAAAAAAACTGTATTTCATTGGGAAGAATACGATAATAATAATATATGAATACCATTGAAATTATGTCATTGGATTCCAATTGAGTGGCTTTTTGAATTGAGCAGCATCACAGCAATTTAATTTTGAAGTACTGAACCTTTTTTACTCGAGTACCACGCGTCTTTGAGTAAGCCACACACCAGAAATTTTTAGTCAATTAAAACTAAAAATAAAGTGACTACTTACTCCTGAGAATAAGACTCGCATCCCATTTTTAGTGACTCTGAAACTTCAATATTTCAACATAAATAAAGCATCCAAATTTTAATTCAGACAAGTGTTGATCAAGAATTCAACTATTGGGCATTTTTCCATTACCGTAAGTTTTTCTGGTAAAATCGGTTGAAAATGTCCCATTAAAATCGAATAAAATGCGTGCGTCAACCTTTTATTAATTTTTAAGGCATACCCTCCAGGATTTTCCTCTCAATTTTAAGAAAAAATGTGCGCCTGCATCAGTACTTCAGTAAATTTAGAACATTTCATGTGTATACTCAGGCCTGATTGTGTACTGCAAAAAATAGAAAGCATGCTTTTTCTTTTTGCAATGCAGTGCAAATTATGAATCTCGAGTGAATTGGAAGTAATCACTCCGTAAAATTTGTTTATTCGATTTAGAATGCTTATAAAAATACCGTACAGTACTGTATATTAAAACCGCCGCCTCCTCCAAGGATGAAAATCAATCAATGGATTTTTCGCACCAACGAATCTTCAGTCTAATTAGACAACGGTTCTAGTTTTCCATGCACGGTTGAAAGCAGTTTGCATGGCTACATAATTTTGTTGTTGCTGAGAATATATAGCACGTGTTTCATGCGTGATGCGATACTTTGTGAAAGGGTGCAAGTGCAAATTATTTTGACATTTCCTGGTTTTTTTGCACAAAATTATTGTTGCTGCATATAGGACTATATACAAACCTCGACTGTATTATGGTAATATATTACCGCTCATCACCAGCAGTTTCGGAACTTCATACACGAACATTCCGTGGTTCCGGCAAGGATTGCTTATAGCGACATCTGCTTTCTTTGGACTAAAGTTTTAGAAGATGTAGTAAGGTGATGAAGATAGGGTTCTCTGGAGACTCGAGCATGCTCGAATACGAACTGCACATGGTACAGCGTATGTATATTGCTATATTCTGCTGTTGTCCTATAGTGCATATAGACTGATAGAGAGATGCATGTCATGAAATCGAATTGTGACACAGCTAAATTGCTGGGTACTATACTCCGTAATTAGTAGAATACAAGTGCTGTATAGTGTATACTGTATAGATATAGTGAGACGCTCACATACAGCACACGAATGCCCCGGCATATACAGGTACGGACAAGGTCTCCAGATTTTTACAGGTATCCAACATTTCTATATACAGTACAGACATTTAAAAATTTTCCTTTTGGATTATGTATATGTCTGGAAAGAGTGGAGCTATTTATGTTTACAAAAAATAATTTGAAAATAGGAAAGCATGTGGCTGCATGAAACATGGTCTGCTAGGTGCAAGGGAATGTCAGAAAGTATTTGATGACATTTTTGTATCATTTTTTCAAGACAAACGTCTCAAAATTCTTTCGTGTATATTACTTTATTATACTAGGTAGTGGAAGAAGTGATTCTTCCTCCATGACCTGGCATGAAAAGTGAATAAATATAGATGTTCACTTTGAATGAACCAATTGAACCATCTTATATAAAGTCAAGGTAATTTTGTCATAGTTCTTTTCTTGCATTTCAAGGCATTCAAATTAGTCAAAACATCATACCCGGTTCAATAATTTTTGCAAGTGTTCTCCAACAGCTTTACACTTTAAACCTATGATGCGCTGAACTAAGTTCAGGGTAGAAGGGTTTCAATCATACTTTGTAAAACAAATATTACACTCAGGTGCGAATATTCACTTCATTGTTGACAACGCGGCGTCCTTTCATTCCTTTTTCTTTTGAGCGTTTCAGTAGCGTTTTCACTCGATAAACTGGTAATTCAGGCAGGACGACTGCTGGGAAATCCGGGCACATTTCTGCTTGCGAAATGATCAAAATTATTCATTAGTTACTAGTAGAACGAACAAAACACGTTGAGAATTTGAATATCTATGAAGCATCAAAGTGGAGCGCAAAAATGCAGGGCATATCGGATCATACGATAAGACGGTCTGCAGCCAGAATCAGCGAGGTTCATTTATTTTATTTTTAGTTTTGTGGCTGGGTGCGTTTGCAAGGCAAATGAGCACGCATAGCACTGTGTACAAGAGCGTGAAGAATGCGGCCGATGACACTGGGCTCACGTTTTTCGCCATTTTCACGACACTGTGGAAAAACTGTGTGGCTTCTTGTTGGCGGACGTCGACATGCAGTCAGCATTGTCCGAAAATAAGCATGCATACATTTGCGTCATTTGTGTTCATCCTCATTTCTGCTCATTTTCTTGTTGAGTTTGTGCAACATGGTGTTGCAGCTGTGGCAGTCAATTTTACAGGTGATTGATAATGCTGTTTCCTACCTTTATTCACCTTTTTTTTTTAGATATTGCAGTTCTTTATGTTTGCCAATGGATTATGATGCCAGATGTATGCCTACTGTATTTATGCATGTATTTCGCTCTTTCTTGTGATAACAGCCAACGCAGAAACAGGAGCAATGATGAGAAGGAAGAAGAGGATGACAGGCTTATTGATGTCATGGCATGCACAGACAGCCATTGGAGCACCACTGACAGCTTACAACAGTGAGCATGCATTTAATCACTGTGTCTAGCATTTCTTTTTGCTATACAGTTTGGTCTTACCCCTTAACCCTTGGGCGGCAAAGTTGGACTATTTTTGCAAAATTTTGTTGCACCTCAGAGAGGTGAAGAAAAAAATGACAACAGGTGGTAAAGGACAAAGTTGGGAAAAATCCGTACATTTTTTACCCTGGGTGCAGAAAATTAAAAAAATGCTCAGGGAGGCTACCGGCTTTTCTCCAATTAATCCCAACTTTGCCTCAGCCCACCTGGAAGGATTTTCCTGACCTTCAAATAACTTAAAATGAGGGAGCATACAAAAATAATCCAATTTTGTCCTGCTATGGGAAAGAACCCTCAGCCATCTGAGGGTTAATTGGATGGTGGCAGGTGAATTTACATTCTTTGGTTGTGCAATAGGCTAATTATGTACACAGATATGATTCAGTCTGACCAAAGGGGACCAAAATGCAGCCTTGGTTGAGCAGCTGAATTCCAGAAAAATACTGTACAGGAATGAAAGGGAAGGTTGTTATCTATGAAATCCCACAATATTGACCCAATGATAGGAATGTGGGGGGAAATGATACCCTGCAGTGAATAATTTTTTTTTTTCAAAGAAATTTCTCTGCACAAATAAAACATGTGCAATTTTCCCATACATTTGCTCTGCTGATCAGGCCAGATATTTTTTTTTATACAAAAGTGTGTGGATAGATCCTGGCCTATTGCTGCAGAAGGGTTAATAACAAAACTTCATGAGTTGATTTATTCATCTACCTGAAGTCCCTCATCTCAAAAATGTTCCCCAAAAACCTCTTCAAATTCTAAGTATATGGATGCCTTTTGGCTGTTATTTGTGGTAGCCAGGAAGGACAGTCATAAAAATTTAACTTTATGCTTTACAAAAAGAAGTTATTGACTAATTTTAAAAAAAATAGCATTTGCCTTCAAGTTGACCATCCTGACAACTCATTTAAAAGACAGTTCAAGGTTCAGATCAATAATCCAACTTTTCCCCATCAAAATAAAACACAAACTATAGTTTCATCTACTTGAGAACTCTTCAAGAAAAATTTTTGCTGGTCCCTGGATTTCAACTCAAACAGGTTCAACTGTATCAAAGTTCAGTTGTATCAAAGTTCTGTAAGTCGAATTTCTAGGGACCAGAAAAAAATTTGACATGGGAAGGTTTTGACTTATGGGAGGTTTTTATTTTTGCAGGTTTTGAATTAAGGAAAAAATAATTCTTGCTGTGAGGATTAGTAAACAAAATTGCAGGAAATTTTAAATGAAGAGATTCTGTGCCTAAACTTGCATCTTGGTGAAATTTTACTATGCTGACCTTGGATGCAGGGGTTCATTTGCTATATTTGTCTTTCAATCCCTTCCAAGATGCATCAAATTATTTGTTTTAATCATTTGCTCTCTCATATTTCACAGAAATAATAACCAGAAGGCCTCAGAAAATTAGACTTACAGAGGTTTCAGAAAAAAAGAATTTGAGTTAGGGAGGTTTTTAATGTATTGATTTTAAGGGAATTTGGACAGGGACTTGAAAAAAATTTGACTTAGGGAGGAATTTGACTTACAGAGGTTTGACTTATCCAGGTTCACGTGTACGATACTATAAACTCTTTCCCTATTAGTCAAATTCCACAACGCCAGCAAAAATTCAATTTGAGGAGTTTTTTAGTTGGGAAAGCCAGCATTTTTGTGGGTTAAATGTTTTAAATAAAGAATTGTAAAATTGTAATCTGTTAGGACTCCAACTGTAGAAAAAATGATATGAAATGATGCTGAACTTAAAAACAAGGGTTTGATTGTACAATTATACAGTATAGTCACTCACTTCCTTTTGAATATCATCTAGTCAGCTTTTAATGCTATTCCTGTTCCTTTGCTCTCAAAAAAAAGGTATGAATTAATTTTAGTTGTGTAGTGGCTAATTAGAGGGTAAATATCTCTGAGTTAGAGAGATGTGGGTATGTTCTTGCTGAAATTCAGACAAAGCTGGCGCACACAAATTTTGCAAAAAAAGGATATTTTACCACGTTTTTATGAACTCACTTTCTTGTCTGTCTGTCTGTTTGTCCGGATCAAATTTTGAAACTCAAATTTCACTCACTTCCAGACTAGCTAGCAAGCTGAAACTTTCAGGATAGCCTAGAAACTGATGACAATGCAATCTTATGTGAAAAAATTAATTTTAAGAATATTTTTTAAAAAGAATAAAATAATTATAGTAGATTTCTATAATAAAACTTTGAGCAGGTTTTCCTTGGCCCCAAGAAAAAAACCCATGGTGAACTGAATTGGTCGCAGAGGTCCAAGTTCAATCCCACCCCCTGGAACATTTTTTTTCTAATTAATTAACACGTTTTTATTAACTCACTTTCTTGTCTGTTTGTTTGTCCAGATCAAATTTTGAAACTCAAATTTCACTCACTTCCCGACTAGCTATCAAGCTGAAACTTTCAGGATAGCCTAGAAACTGATGACAATGCAATCTTTTGTGAAAAAATTAATTTTAAGAATATTTTTTAAAAAGAATAAAATAATTATAGTAGATTAAAAAATTAATCTAAAAAACCACGTTTTCAAAAAGCAAAAAATAACCTTAAACGTGGTGCGCATGGAGATTGTTGGGAAGAAGTGAAATACAAATGAAATAGATGCGCACCACATTTAAGGTTATTTTTTGCTTTTTGAAAACGTGGTTTTTTAGATTAATTTTTTAATCTACTATAATTATTTTTTCTTGGGAAGGTTCACGCTATCCAGCAGGTTCACCTTTATGTTTTATTGGCATTGAATACCTGCTTAACTGATGTGAAGTATCATATAATCATGCACACTCACACAAATATACTGTATACTTAGATGAGTTCCCATTTGTGGTCTCAATCCGTGTGAGACGGACCCATTTGTGCGGTGGAGCGATAGTGTCTGCGTTCCACGTGCTCACGTCGTCCGTGTGCTGCATGGATGTTGAGCCACTCGCTGAAACTGCAGCTACAGTGGTTGCAGGGTCCCACAGACTCCTGGAAAGTGACGAGAATGAGCAGAGTCGCAAAATTGCAAGCGTCAGCATTCATCCTCGTCAACTGTGAGTCCATCTCAAGTGTTGCTGTTGGGGGCATGCGTGGGTCAGCAGGAGATATAAGATGCAGACATACACAGTGCTGTTCTGATGCATGGTACAGCATTTATTTGAGTACCATGTGCACCCTTTCTCAAGAAATTGAGGCAAAAATAAAAGGATGAACCCAGTACATGGGGATACATTTTTAAAAGAAAAAAATCCCCAAACCCAGTGCTGGTCACAGTATTTTTGCATGTGAGTGCATCTATTATAAGCAACAACAACAAAGATGAAGAGGAAATCTGCGGCATCAAGTCTCCTTGTCCAGCATGGGAAAACATAATTGGAAAGCATAACCAATTTTAAGAATACAGATGGACTCTCTCTACAATGAAATTTAGGGGGCCCAAAAAAATTTTTGTGAGAATGTCACCATTGAGGATCCCACATAGCATAACATGAAGAGAACCCAATGGGACCACCAAAAAATTTTTCTATGAAGAAAATTGTTCAAGACAAGATCATTGCAGAGAGTCCACCTGTATACCAGTTGGAGATGCAACAGCAGGCAGTAAAGGAAAGGAATAATATTCACATAATGGAGGAAAAAGGTATCCTTTGTTAGCAGGTTTCAACTGCTCCAGTACACAATAAAAACCGGATAGAAAAAATATTTGTGGGTAAAAATGGATCCACATATATGCAGAAGAGATTTTACCATTTTTCAGTTTCAACAAGAACAGAAACTGGTTCATTCTGGGTCTTCTGCAGGGATAGGTTGTTGGTACAAAATTCTCCCACCAAAAAAAAAAATTACGGTGGATAGCATGCCTCACTTGAGGCAATGTGGTATACAGTACCATTGGCATGTGCTGTATGTCTGACGCAAAAGACAAAATGCCACAAGTTGCTATCATTATATATGCACTGGACTGGTGATGCTGATTATAATATGCAGTGAGACCCCAAGATATGGATATACTTGGTGCATCAAGAGTGTCCCTAAGTTGAAATGTCCTCAAGTCAAGTTGGGTTTTCCCATAGACACATTATAAAATTTTAAGTGGTGCTTTACATGACAGAAATATATGAAATACATTCAAATGCTCTCATTGAGTATATTCAATGAGAGCAAATGCTCTCATTGACCTCTGATGTACATTACATTGAAATGTTGATATTCATTTGTCAAAAATAGAGACGGAAGTCCCTCTATACTGCAGTTATTTTTTTTAATGAGCTGAATGGATGGATAAAGGCTGGGGAAAATACCTAAGAATGTTTCTTCCATAGATCCTAGGGTTGAAAATATGTCTTACAATTCAGCCTGATAAAAGTCACTTTTTCCAAAACTTATTGGCAATTGTAACACACAAAGTCTGCATGTCAAGTCACTGTCCTCATGTCAGGCCTTTTTTATGCCTTTTTCATTGAAAAATAGATGTCCCTATGCTGAATTGTCTGGATGTCAAGGTGTCCACATGTGGAGGTCTCACTGTAAAGTACATCAATTATTATCATGCTTATGATTATCATTATGGCTGCAGGAAGGTGTCTGGTGCCCTATATGCCTATGACGCATGCATTGCAAAGCTTGGGAAAGGTTTGCGTCTGGATGAAACAGTGTCACCTGTTCCCCTGCAACCTGCACTGCCATATATGGGAACCCGTTTCATGCCAGGTCAGAAGTCACCAAATTATGGTACCCATTTCATCCTCAGCTAGCCCTTGCATAGTTTATTTTCAACTTATATAACATATAGGTAGACTATCTCTCTTACATTCTTGATTCTCCATATTTCTTTGCATTTTTTCTAGAGATAATTGATGTTATCCACAGTAAATAAACGCAATGAAGTAAAATATTGAGTACAGTTGCACCCATTTAAGTTTAATTCCATGGAACCAGCAAACATTTCAACTTATTTTTGATAGTGGAACCAGAATTTTTTGTGAAAAAAAACCTTGAAATAAAAGAAAGAAGATAAAATTGGTGGTAGTTTTGGCCTTAATCTGTTAGAACTGAGATGACAATAATGATGAACTTCAAAACAACTAAACAAGGGTAGATGTACCCAAACTATCACTCACTTCCTATATATAAGCAACTGGTTATTTGCAGAAAATTTAATTCAATACCAGTAAATCATTCCTTGCGAAAGAAATACAGTCAACCCCCGTCTAACGGACTTGATTTGTGCAAGGGATGAGTCTGTTAGACAAAAAGTCCTTTACACAAATTCAATTACATAAAAAATCAAAAATTTCAATTTTCAACACTAATTTTAAACCAAAAGAAGTCTGTTCGGCGGATTTTGTCTGTTGGGCGGGAGGAAAAACTGCTTGCAGAGCTGGTCTGTTCGGCGAAAATCCCTTACACCCCCCCTTGTTAGGCGAAAATCCCCCGTCTGTTAGGCGGGGGGCCACTGTACTGCTATTTTTTCAAGGAACAATAATGTATTTATTTTGTGGGAATTACAATTGAAAAATAAAAACTGGGGCATGTGATAAGCCACCTCTAATCGAGGGTTTTATTGTTGCCATATTGGATGCACGTCATGGAGAAGAAACCCCAACGTGTAAATAACAAGGTTGGCATCATCAACAGCACCTTACTGTAGATCCTATACTGTAGAGTTACTAATCAGAATATCATCCTCAGTTATATTAGTCTTATCATGACTGATGAGAATTAATCCTCGTCACTCAAGTTATCATTTTTACAGGTGGACTCTTGCTCTCTACAAAGAAATTGAAGGGATCAGAAAAAAGTTTATTGTAGAGAGAAAATCATAGTAGAGAACATTTATAACATGGAAAAGAAACCCATAGGACCAAAACAATTGATTCTACAGAGGAAAAGATTGTTGTAGTGTAGAGGAATTCCCCCGGTGTGTTTATTTGGGTTTAACTGTCTAACATCAACAATAAGGTTCAAAACCCCCCCCCCCCCCCTCCGCCCCCCACCGACATGCACATTGAATTATATGTAAATAAACCTTTTAGATCACAGCAGTACATAGAAAGGGATGAATTCTTTGATGGGCATCTTGGGTTTTTTATGCACAGCAACCAGCAATTATTAAACAAAATGTGAAGCAATAGGTATTCAGCCTGTTCTTCCTCCCATAATACACACACATCAATTAAAAAATAATAATAATAAATATGCATCACATTGCATACAAATGGACGAATGCTTTGATTGGCACATTGCTTTTTTTTTTTAGAAAAATACACAATACCCAGCAGTGAGCAAAATTTAAAGCACGTGGTATTCAGCCTGTATATTCCCAGATGAATATCACTCGATTGAACAGTTTAGAAATAATCTTTCAGGAGAAATCGTTTAGGGCGCAATCAGTAAATGAAACCCATTCATCACTATATATCGATCAATCATGACCAGCAGGCACTGCTGCAGCCAGCCTGGTTTGCGCAGGCTGGGGCTCATTCGGGCCAACCCACGCCGTGTTGTCCAACTATCTCCAACGCATGGTGTTTCGTGTTCCGCAGTACGAACAGCAACTCATCGCTTGTCGCGACATACAAGGCTTCGACCTGGAAACCATGATGTGCATCTCTGGCAGTCCACTGCTTGGCAAGCACATGTGTCGGGTATATGGCACTGCTGAATTTCGAATTATTTACACGGGTGATACTGTATATGTAATACTCACATCTTTATTTTCCTTCGTGTCTTTAAAAAAAAATGAAACAAGGGTGACATGGGAAACCCCCTGGTTGCAGCATCGTCAGCAACAGGAAATGTTGAGCTGGTTGGGATCGCTTCATCTATACTCGGGTGTGGGAGGACTCCGACTGTTTTCGTGTCCGTGAATGCACTCGCTGACTGGATTCAAAGTGAGATTTCCAACAAGTTACCTGTGAAATGATGACAACAAAAAAAAAAACAACAGCAAGAAGCAAAATCGCATTCTTCTGAACCTGTACTTGATTTGAAGTACTGTACCTGCAGCAACCGAAATGACATTCAGAAGGAATGGAAAGAATCACGATCAGGTCATTCTCGTCACTATCCATCAGTACATAGTACAGTATAGGGTGAAATGAAGACTCTTTCGATGGTCGAAAGTCTCCGGAAGTAAGATTGGTTCATATTGCACTTACTTTTGTTCACTGTAACCCTGTGGATGTACATGATGGTTGATTATTCGTAAACATGTACAGTATAAGACAAGCTGAAATTTTCCGGGGATCATGTTTTATATACCAGACCATTATAAAATGGATTTTTATTTTTGTTTTTCAAACTTGAAATTATAGTCGAAATGACTGCAGCCGCCCGACCCCGGAAGAATAACCGCCGCGTTTCTTACGCTGTCAGTGAAAAAAAAAAGAAGCGACAGCCGGCAGTTTTTTTTTTTTAGATCAAATCGCATGTTCATTGTAGGGAATTTTTCAGCAGCAGGTTGATACCGATTCGTTACGTAGTTTGTGAGCATCAGTGATGGGGTATATGCGGTATGCATGCTTCGTTATTTTTCAAGCTCGATCACAGCAGCATCTTGTATGCATACGATCATTGCATGAAAATCGAGGTTTGATGACTGCTGCTATGAAAGCATCAGCTGCATATGGTAAGTACAGTACTACAGTATAGTATCTGGGTTCAGGCAACGAATCTGTAGCGACATCTACTTTCCTGCATGTGAAGTTTAAGTACCATGGTCCAGAGACCCCAAGCATGTACATAACTATGAAAACTTCGGCATGCTGCGTAATATTTAACATATGACATTGAATAGTGACTCGGCTACATTGCTCCTCAGTATCACAGATACTGCGGTACGTTGGATATATTTTTCCACTGTTTCCAGATACTGTACTGTGGTGTGCCTTCTGGGAATTTACGCAGTTTAATCATTTTGCCGGTCTGATCTATTTTTGCTCCTGGTAGTCCTGGATATGGCTTATGCCCATTACAGTATATACATATACCCTTCGATCGTTCGCTTCTTTTGGAACGTGTCCCCGATGATCGTTTAGAATGAATTTATTTACTATAGTCCTGCCTATTATTTGCTTCAAAGTTGATAATAATGTAATATAATGCAGACTCAATATGCTTATTGAGAACTGCTTCTCGCGATGAAGTTTGGGCGTTGAGCAACATAATCGTTCATTCCTTCATATATGACGCATCGACACGTATCTCATGAACAGAACACGCGCAAGAAAAGTCATATGAAGTTCCATTGTAATGCATGTACGATGGATTTCGTTCGATTTATTGATAATGTTCTACATTTTCCAAAATGGAAAATGTAAACATTCAAGCTTACGTTCGGTAATTTTTGGCTTGGATCTGCCAAAGTTCAACAATCAAGCAAATGAGCATGATGTACGCGTACAGCATTAGGATTTTTCATCATGTTCTCTCCACATATTATACACAGTACTGTTGTACTCATTGCTGTATGAATCGCGATTTTTAAATAAAAATAAAAACTACTCCACATTATCTTTTAAAGATGACATTCCTTTCGTTATACAGTAGTACTCCGGTTATACACGCTCCATGAAAATCAGCAGCATTATCCGTTTTGGCTATTTGTTTATTGGTTCAGAAAACGCCGGAGGGTTAAAATTTTACTGGTATCCAGGAGTACCAATAAGAGAGTTGAATAATGAATTATTGAATACCAATGAGTATTATATTGTACGTACCATGCAACATTGATTCACAGAACAGGCGCGGAGAAGCCCCACGAAAAGTAGTATCCAATTCTATTATTATTTTTTTTTAGATGAAATCGTTCTCACAATCTCGCCACTTCTATTACTTATACTGTTCACTGTAGCAGTGGATGATTTGCTACCCTTTAGCAGAAGCATTCACAAGATGTAATGCATTCATGGAATCATGGTGCACAATAAAGAACCGATTGAAACTTTCAATCTGAGATTTTCTCATGACATTCGTTGTTTGCTTCCTAATGCAGTCGAACAGTCAGTCAAATATCCTTCTGATTTGAAATGATTTTCTTTGCTTTCTCCTGTATTCTTACACTCACAATCAGATGCTGTATATATAGGTCAGGAGAGAAATACAGGTACACTCACTATACAACAATCCTGTCTATTAAAACGATTTTTTACACAGAGGTTCTCTGCAAAAAATTGTTTCCTGGTCCATCAAATTTCATTGTAGATTCTACCCGTACAGCATTTCAATCTTGGATTCGAAAGCAAATATCACATTGGATGCAAATGCTCACTTTATTCCAGCATGATACGCATTTTCACCTGAAAATTCTTTCTTCCTATGGACGGATTCGGTTTCGTTCACACAACTGACTTAAAAATCGCTACGCGGAGGCTTCTATACGAGGGAATGTGCTGTTTGATTTTCGTTGAATCTTGAACACGCCGTTATGGCACAGCATAGACTCAACATTTTCCCCACTGAGTATCAGAAAAAAAAAGAAACTTAGTTCCCGAGTGTCGTTACGCGTAAATGCCCTCGATCACGTGAATTTTTTGTCCAAAAAAATCCTGGTTACGTACGCGAAACCCTGAGGGCACCTTCAATTCTCTTCGCAAAAAAGAAGAGCGCTCTTGCAGCGAGATCCGTTTCGTTCGGTCGGTCGGTGCAACTAGCAAGGATGAATGTGCAACACGAATCAAGAGGTGTCTTTCTTTGTTCAGTCGAAATAAGAAGCTCGAAAAAAAAGCACAGGGTCGACGTTGTAGTTTCCTCTCCCTTTCCTCCGAAGCATTTCAGTGGTAAGTGTTGTCACATGAAGAAGTCGGCAAGGCAGGACTGGGCGAGTTCCGCAAGCGTCGGGCACCTTTCTGCATGCACGATCACAAGAAATTAGCAACGAACGAATGAACGAATGGGCCATACAATACAAGGCTTTGTTCATAAGTTTTGTCAGTCTTTCGATTTTCTGTTCAAGTCTTGGTAATCGGGCGGGAATAAACGATACTTCGTAGACAGAATGATACTTGATCTCTTTATAATAGTACCGATTCTTATGTTATTGTGAAGGATAAAAGACACGAGAATGATTACCAGCATCAATGGCAACGAAACGAGATTTACATGCAACGATGGCACGTTTCATGACTTCACAAGCGATTTTCTCGAGCTATTCATTACTTCAGAATATTGAACACTTCTTCAGTGTCATTATCTTAGATACGACAAAAATGAACGAATGAAAGACGTTCCGTTTTTGGCAATTTCTTCTGGCAAGTGATGTTAAAATTCGTCGAAGCCCTCCTGTAATGTAAATTGGTGTGCGAGCAAGTGACTAGACAATAGAAAATCCTGGGAAAATCAACAGGGGATCCTTCTTGATCATTTCAGGGTTTCGAAGATTGTCGATTCAGGACATCGAGTACCCGCAAAACTTTCATTTCTAGTCACTGAAAAAGCTTTTGAATCAAACCTTGCATTCATTCCGCGAATATTGTTCATCTCGGATCTACTTGAAGCTTTAAATCCGTTCAACTGATGGACGACGTGAAGCGCATATTTTTAAGTAAGCTAAGCAAGAAGTGGTTGGTAATTCAAATTGCATTACCATTAGAAGCCTCGACTGAAACTCAGTTTCACTCAATTCTACAGAGATGCCACATTTGACAACATAACCGCTGTTACCAAACTTATGCAGAAGTGAGAACATGTTGCATCTGAAGCTTCGTTGATTTAATCCAACAATCAATAGCAGAAAGGTTTGAATTTTACACGCGGAGGACATGACTGCGATCTGGGAAAATCATAGCGACACGAAAATATCAAATGAAAGAACCCAAGATCCTCACCAAAAGCAGGCAACAATCCGGGAGCGAGCATGAAACGCGACTCACCATTCCAAGATTTCAAGGCTCAACGAAGTCCCCTCTCACTTTAGAATTTCCAACCGCCAAATAGTGTCCAAGGCAGCGTGGAAGGAGCAGAAATATGACGTACAGATCACGAGAAGATTACGCAATCGGGTTAAAATTCAAAATTCCGTGCACGATTTGCAGAACAATTGACAATTTGAAATTTTTGTATTCCTATGAAGACCGAAATACAATACAGTACCATCTTCACGCTCGCATTACATCAACTAACTTCCATTCTCAACTGAATCGCTTAAGCCATCTTAGATTCTCTGTACTGTATAGACATCATCCTGGATTTACAGTGCGCTTTGACAATGAGAACCTCTTTAGATTTTACCTCACTACCCCATGTATAGACGCGTCGAACAAGGTACAGGTACACTATTTCTATCACTGAGGATCACTTTCAAGAATGATTCGTACGAACAATACTAACTGCAGAACATTGAAAAATGGGGAGCGAAGAGAGAACAGTAGTTTGTGGCATAGGACGGCATGATAATTTCGCTTTTGAAATAGGTGAACTTTATTTCTATCTCTTCATTAAATTCCTGATGATTCAGATGAACTTCTCCAAGTCAAATTTCAAGGGATCAGTAAAAATACTGTATTGGAGTAGGCAGTGAAGCAAGCATTTTTGTTGGTGGAAAAGAAGAAAGAAATGCACGAAATTGTAATTGGCGATGTTCTGGACCTTAGATGAATTGTAAGGATGTTGAACTTGGAGAAAAAGGCTTCATTTGTCCAATTAGTCTTTCAATTATTTTCAAAACACATCAAATTGCATTTTCCTTGCTTTTCTTGACGTAGGGAGGTTGGAATTATCGAGGTTCAACTGTATAATTTTCAAATGGAGACACTTCCCGGTTCGTTCACAAGACATTTAAACGCCACACGATGAAGCAAGTGACCCGCAAATCCATTCCAATCATCCGAGTATTAAAACCGTCACCACAGTTCCGTCTTCACTCCAAAACTGATAGAAGGATACTGATTTTTATAAAACGTTTGAAAATCTGAAATATTCATAAAACGTAGATTCATCTGTAAGCGTACATTTTTGCGATTCACGAAAAGCTTTCCCCAAACGGAGATGACTTCAGCATCCGCTGCAAATTGAATATAATTACCAACGATCGAGAAAAACAAGGCGTATTCTGGTGAGTCTTCCAACACAACCGCGGTTTTCCTTTATTCGAAGATCATTTTCAAGAGTTTCTTCGTATAACCGCGACAGGGAATCGTTTTTAAGCAGCTGCGCGGATTTAAGGTGCAGAACAGGCCAAAGGTGGACATTCACAGCACACCAGCAAACAAACGAAGCAAACGCCATACACGATCGTTCGCTAAAACACTGTCAATTTCGTACGGCCGCACTTCTAAGATACGAATCAATTTGTTAGCTCGTTTACTCGGCATGAATCACCGGCGATTTACGCATACAAAATTTTTCAGGTTATCTTTGCGGAAAAACGATTCTTCCTGGACGGTTTCTTTCTTGGTTCGAACTTGCCACCAACTCCGCAACATTCCCCACACAGGCAAAAGCAAACAAAAGTCAATTTTCCACAACCAGCGTTAGGTCGGATCAACGTGAACAAAAGCCCACAACCTTCAGGCGAGAATATTTTTAGGAACCTATGGTACTTGAAAAATAAATCCTTCTGTACAACACGCGCAACGATGAATCCTAAAAAACAAAACACGGAAAATACAATTAAGCTACCGAGCACCTTCGGCTGAACAAAAAGATCCTTCCGATCCGCCTCAATCAAAAAAGCCTCTGAACCCGGATCAAGATACAGTTAAGCCTCCTTCACGAGTCGTGTCAATTTACCACGTCTTTTCCATGCTTAGTTTGCACTTGAAAATCAGAACTACTGTAGATCACGATTTTCTTCAAGATACCACCTTCTTCGTCACGGATTATTGCAATATCAACATCATAAAAACTATCAAAGAATGCAATAAACAAAATGTAAAATGCCTTCGCCTATCAGCTGCTTCAACACGTGACGACGACCGATGAATCGCAAGGATTTCAGAGGGTAGATCTACACGACACACATTTGACACAGAGGATTACGTTGAAACCACGATATGAACTTCACTGACAATATTTTCCAACAATTTATCAATTACTTTTGGAAAATCAAATCAAACCCTCAAACAGCTCAATGACACTTACGCAGGACTTGGATCAGATTTCAAGCTTTTCGTTGAGCCTATGCGATAAGGAAATGCGGATTGTAGAGAAATACGCCTACTGATATCAATCTGCGTGGATTCAACGAAATCTGAAAATTCCCTAGGAAAAGCGGGACTTTCATGGATTTTTGAATTTTGTTCGTGACAATTTCCGAAGTTTTCTCGTATGATTTGAAGAAGTAACAAAAAAGGAGAATCGTTAAAATCATTTTGAATCAATGTTGCTTTCTTGAGTTCATGAATATCACGTGTAAGTCGGTTCCGAGGTTTACTCAAGCCAACTAAAACAGAAATGTACAACATGTCCCTCGATTCACTGTTCAAATAAATATGACAACTTTGTAAAGTGACAAATAATTGCGACAAAGGCGTGCTACGTGTTGAAACAGGGAACACAAAAACCACTTAAAATCGCAACAAATTTAAAAAAAAAAAACGTTAAAAATCGAAAGAATATCTAACGGTCCACAGCTAACAGCAGATGCTAACTACGAACAACAGTGTATAAAAAAATCGTCATTTTTTAAATGGAGATTCTTCATCAATCAAACCCAAACGAGGGCATGTCAAGAAAGGTGCGTTTCCAACAGGAATTGTCGCCGGTGCAGGAATACCACTTGCCTGTGGGTTTGTAGTGCAGGTGGTCTTCGATGAACTGACAAGGACACATGGCTGATACGAGGTGACGTGGAGGGATCGCCATCACATCCCGGGCTCGGTCTCCGTGGTCCGGACTTAGCTGCAAGTACTTGCGAACGAAGTGCTTCACCCATCTTTGCGAGTAGCGCACGAGCAACAGCTCCGCTCGTTCCTTTTTTCGTTTGATTTTTTAAACCCCAAACCACAGACATAATCAGAATCGATCACTTCCACTTTAGCATCAATTAAACAATGTCTATGTTTGCTGAAGCTGCCCACTCAGTTCAGCTTATCGTATATTACAGTACTGTAGATGGAACAGTTTCGGTTAGGTGAGTTACGTCTTGAGCACGATAATGGCAAATATGAAGACACGGCTCTCACGAGGATAAGTTTTCATCTAAGTGTTAGTTGGAAAAATCAGGTGCACGACTTACTCGAGGGCTCTTACTCCAGGGCACTTGAGTAAGTACGGGTAATAGCTGAGGTTGACTGTTCGGTTCACGGCAGGTAAATACCTTAAATCTACGATTAATTCGGTTTCATTTTGAAAAATAAATTACCGAATAGCAAAGGAAGATCATCGAATTAAACTATCAAAACTAGTGGGCAGCTTGAACAAATAAGTGACGAAAAGATATTGTCGTTAGATTTGAATTCTTCTTTCATTAAACGCAGTCAGTAAAAATAAAAAAAAAACTAGGCGATTCTCTTGATAAGAAATCCACGCACGTCTGGATGGAGTCGAAAGAACATTTACTGACGTCAGACAGTTGGAAAATTCCATACCAACGTTTTCATTTTACTTTGCTTCATGCTTCCGTCAGTACTAGAATTGGACTTCGTGAGGTTTGATTCACAACACCAAGTCTCAAATGGTGGCTGCCTTTTCAAAAATCCTAAACCTGAATACCCGAAGATGTGCGTTGACGGAATTCCACAGATCCAGGTACAAGAAAGCAGGCTTACAATATCTCAACATGTAGTATCAGGGTAACCGGTTAAGTTTTAAAACGAGGAAAATTATTCGCACCCAATTTTTCATCAACTGTAGTTTTTCACAGTTGAAGAAGTCAAAATCAGCGAAGAAATTTTCAAATAAAGAGAAAAAGGTGTAAAATTATTCGAAACACAGTACAGTACTTAGCATAATAATATGTCCCTCGAGTTCAAGATTCGACTAGAAGGCTACGGCAGTGATTTGAATTTCTTCCTAGATGCAAAAAACAGTCGATAATTAGAAAAATATCTTGCAAAACTTTCGTTTACGAACCAACACATGATTAGAACACAAATGTATCCACATGTTCTTTTCCACCTTCCTCGAATTTAAACATCAAACGCATCATTCAAGAATTTAGTTCGATGTTCCTGTCAACTCCTTATCCAGGATACGTGAATCCCTAAAAAAAGAGCATCCCCATTATTGTAAAAATAAAATAAATATGTGATCCAAGCATTTCTTGTCGTTTGCCACCAATGCGAAGGCTACTGCGCAAGCAAAAGCCACTTTTATCTGAATTCGAAGAGTATGATGGGTCATCCTTAGATCAATGCATAGATATCAGTGGAACGAGAAAAAATAGCGGCTTCAGGAAGCATAGCATTTTTCAACTAACAATATACACTGAAGTCCTAACGATTTCTCATGCGTAAAAATGATAGTCAGCAGTTAAGCCCCCGCAATAATAATTTCCCTTTGTCATCATAACAGCAGATTCAATGAGCATTTTCCCACAGATTTTTCGTTGATCCGGCGATAAGCCGTTGTTTCATCAATTCCAACTAATTAACTTTCTATTCGAAGAGAAAACGCAAAACAAATAGATCAAAAAGCGATTTTCTGACTTTCACCAACCGTCTGATTTATCCTTCACAGAGTCTGGTCAACAAGCCAAAAAACGTACATCCAACGACTTTCATCGAAATAAATGGAATAATTTTGCATTGGATACATTTTACACCTCTAGATCCAAAAATACTGACTCGAATCGATCAATAAAATAGACGCTTCAATCGGAAAATGCTCGAATGGCTCCACGCGAAGAGATTTAATGGAATGTCGTGATCGTTCGAGAACTAGGACTAGATCGAAGATAAGCAAATTATTCCCTCAATAATTCTTCCACGCTACAAATTACTCGACAAAAGCGCATTCCCAGCACCTAAAAGCAGAGGCATGAAAGCGAAGCCATAAAAACGGGCTCACGTTCCAACCGCAGTACTGCTACAAAAATAAACTCAAGAGTTCACGGGTTTCCGTCATGCACAAATAAAAAAAACAAGCCATTTGGTCAACCATCATGGACGGAAGGATACAGTAGAAAACAGAACACACAAACGCATGAAAACATGAGCAAAACAAGATCCGTGCGTCAGACGCCAACATTCAACTTCAAAGCTTGCCATATTTTTTCTAGCAGCACCCGACGTTGCAAAGACGCAGAAAAAACGAGTGTGATTCACGTCGAACGGTTGCTGAACCTCAAAAGAAAGCGGATAAAGATTCCTAGAATCAGTCGTAAGCTTGAGACAGCAAAAAAAAAAAAAAAAAATCGGGTAACGTCCGTGAAACCTATTTTGGCTTTGGATTTTGTCACGGCAAAATCTGAAATCGTCTCGCTCGAAACAAAAATCGATCTTCCGACGCTGAACAACCTTGAAACTCGATTTGGAATCTCGTCGAACTAAGCACACTTTAATATCTTTACATGACTGACGTTCCCACAGCTGCCATGTGCACCACTCGAAAACAGTTCCGTAAAAATGGGACAATGGGAAAAATTGTACGCAATGTGACGGAACTTCGGTCGGGAATCATGTCGTCTGAAGCAAAACATTGGCCGAACGTATCTATTTGATCCTTTTCGGATTGCGGCTTTGAAAAGGTAGTTTCATTTGAAATTAACGCCAAATTTTTGCGTCATGAAGAAGGCCGGATAACAAATATGTTAGTGTCAAATACAAGACAATAGAACGACTTCAGTCGACGTAATTGTTGCGTAAAATTTCTCTCGTCATGATTTTAAACTCATCTTCAGTCAAAACGGTGAGTGTTATCATAATTTCGATTAAATTATGCACAGATTCGATTTCCTATCGCTGTGACAGATTCAAAACTCGTTCTTCGATTATTTAGTCTCACCAACACATTCATAGGATGAATGCTAAAAACCTAGCATCGTATCGGGAATTGGGGAGGAAGCGAGTCTCCTCGAGATGATACACGCCACAAAACAAACCAAAAACGACATCAACAAATTAGCAACGATGGACGGGATTATTTGATGATTGCAGCGAGTCAGTCGAAAGCACCCTGGTTGGCGAAGTCGTTGCACCAATTGACACACTGGGTTTGCCGTTTGGCCGCCGGTTTGTACTTGAGGTGCTCCTCGACGTACTGACAAGGACAGTGCGCTGTGGGCAGGTGCCGCGGACGCTGCTGGGGTGTCACCAGGATGCCAGCGAATCCCGGGCCTGGGGTCGACGCGGGCACCGGCGGCATTGCCACGTTCAGCACAGTGGCGCCTTGCTCCAATCGTTCCGCCATGTCCGCGCACCAGTCCAACCGCTTCCGCAAAAAATCTTTCGCCCATCGCTGGGAATAGCGCAGGAACAAGCGCTCCGCGCGCTCCTAAACGAGCATCACGCGCACACCATGCTTACATCCAGTGGAACAAATATCACAAGAAACGCCTTCCAGCTCACACCACAGTTGCCCCAAATTTTCCGGTCAAAGCAACGGAAAAGTACCGGTTCGTAGACCGAGGTGCAATTTACAATTGAAATAACATGCCAATGGGCATCGAGTTTGAAGTTGAATGCGGCGTCGACATTTCACAGGAAAGAAATCAACTCGCATTCCAATCTAACATCCATCAATCGGACAAAGAACACATCTACAGGGAACAAACAGGCCAATATCAGGTAAGTCAAATCCTAGACATGAACGATAATTTCAAAACAAGATTTCGACTTATCAAAAATTCTCTATAAAAAGTGAAATTAAAATGCAAGAAAAAATGCTGTGAACTTTGTTCGAGGCGTTTCTTTTTTTTTTCAAGACACCGGATGTCCGAACCTAAGATATGTTTATAAAATTAAAGATCATCGTTGATTACTTTGAAGGTGGTCAACCGTTAAAAATATGTATTCGGCTGTTTCTATTCATTCCGCTCCATCTAAAAACTAAAACTGGCCAGAAAAATGTTCGTGAATACGAATGGAATCAAAATGACTGAATTTCCCAATCTCGAGCTTCTTTGCATTAAATAACGATCAGTTGTAACAACCATCACAGCCAAAAGAATTCAAAACTCTTTTTCAGCCGTCTTGGTAATATATTGAGATGAACGGGTTTTATGGAAATACGAACCACGTAAAAAAAAGATTAACTCTGCCTGAAATACTGTCATCCACAGCAAATTTCAACTACCACAGCAACGTTCAAACTTCATCGGCCAAAGCAGACTTCGTATCAATGTATATCCAGCTTCTTCTTGAAGAAATTCTTTCAATACCAAATTACTTTTTTGTCCTCGAAGTATGCTTGCGGTGAGTCACGTGCAGACGGAACTTTTTCCGTTCCAAAGCAATACTGTTCACTAAAACCATAACTACAAGAGTATCAAACCAAAGATTTGAGGCGAGGGTCCCATTAATCGCGAAATACAATGAAAACCTTATGACCCGTGGCATTCAGCTCGATTACAGCACGGAGAAAGCAGCAAAGTTAAAAAATTAAAGCACTACCCCGTTTACTGGGTGCATAAATAAGGTCAGCAACTTATGAATAACTTCTGGACTGTCTTATGTAACATGAACCGTAGAGCTCCCATTTGAACGCAAGCATTTTATCCAGAACCAAATCATAAAGACAAACTGAATACGCAAGCCCGTGTCAATTATCCTTTTGTGTAATCTACTTTTACACAGCAAGATACTGTATCATGTAAAATTTGTAAAAAAAAAAATATATAAGCGACGTTCAAACGAGAAGATCTCGAGAATCGAAAACGATTAAAGTATTCACAATGAGAAAACAAACCTGTTTCCGAGACACACGAGTTGGTGCTCCTGTCCCAGCACTGATGACGATGTCTTGATCTTCTATGTCCATCCTCCGACGAAAGAAGAGTCTCCTCCTCTGGCGCTCCACTGCTTCCGATTTTCCTTCATCACTGTTCACCACGTTGCCTCTTGCCTCTTCCTTGTCGATTACTTCTTTCAATTTTTTCTTCACATTAAAATAAAAAAGCGTCGATCAATATTTGATGAGATACAGTATTTGGAATGCATTCAAGTGGTACAGTGTACTCTAGATACAACTCATGAAGTTAATGCAGCACTCAAGTTTTTCGAGACCAATAGTTGCCTCTTCCTCTCTCACTACACGCAAGAATGAAGTAGGAATTGGCACAAAATCTTCACAGGTATAGCATAGGGCAACTTGAGATCAACGGAAAATTATTCGAGTGACAGTAGAATATCGAATGCAACTCCTCAAAGAAATTCTGAACCACATTTGGCTTCATCGCGGCAACATATAATAAAGAAAACAACTGGAAAAAAGCACCCCATTAGGGAGTGAATTACTTTCACGTATTCTGCGCATCTACTCAGCATTTTTCCCTCCACTTACACAAATACGATTCCACATGGCATGTTCTTACCAGGTTATTCAGAAAAAGAGTGCGATCTTCGATCAACTAAACACGCTGTTATGCATAACAAAAGGACGATTTCCCTTCCAGAAAAAATATTCACGAGCAAACTCACGATGCAGTCGGACGGATCGAAGTACAGAAAGCAGAGGTTGACTTTGTGGCAGGACAAACGTCCTCGATCATCTAATCCCAAGAGTATCTTATGCTTCAACAACAGCTTATTGACACTGGCTACACATCGCTCCAAGTTCCGATTCAACTGCAGAAGAGAAAACACAAAAATAGCTGAAGGGATGCAGTTTAGACTACATGTACTGTATTCACTTGAATATAATTATCCCCTAGATTTTTCATGCAAGAACTTGAAATGACATCCACAGGCGAATATAAGCACCGACTTACTTTTCCGTAGTTCTGACTTTCCGAGAATCTAAAATGTCTGACAAAATTTAGGTTCTCCTCAGAAAAGGAAAAACAGCGTCACACAACCATTGCTATTTGACCCATGCATCTTGAAATGGCAAAAGCGGACCATTTCTTGATTATGTTCAACTTAAATTCTAAAACAACGAAAAAAAAAGTTCTTCGTCATTTGTGGGCCGCAAACTGAATATTTCCAGAAAGATACGCATATGTTTACGCAAATTGCATAAATATACAAATACTGTACAGTCTAAGCACCCCCCCTCCCCATCCTAGATTTGAGCTTCTAAAAGGAGAAAAAAAAGGTGTTCACATCCGCGTAAATTCGGTAGTTGGAAGTTAAAACACTGACTAAGGTCATGGCTTTCTGAAACACGTAACGAGGAAACGCTACGTTTTAGATACCTTACATAGGCCCAAAATCGAACAGCGATCCCAACTCGCTCATGAAAATTGAACAAAAAAATCTTACCCGAACTTTAATCCACATACACATGAAAATGGCAGCAGCGTTGAGGACGAGCCATAGGATCCCGCAGCCGAAAAGCGCAAGGTGCTGGAGTTGTGAGAAGAGTATTATCAACAAGATGAGAAAGCCGACGGCGATCCACCCTGCGAGAAGTCGCTTGTAAAACACGTTGTACAACGTGAACCGGTAATCATTCGTCAACAGTTCCATGGCCTGTACATATTCTTCCACGGTCAGGGTTAAGCCGTCAGCCATGAGTTCCTCAGGTACCAATTCCGGACGAAATTCTGCGGGCGTCAGCCATGCCCACGACGTGTTCATTGGTAACAGGGTCACGATAACATCGCCATTTGCTAAAAAAAAAGAGAATGATTGAAACGCACACGATTATTCAAGAACAACATTAAATTGATGAAAACGTTGGGGTCGAGAGATAACGAAAATCACCCCCACTGGAAATAAGAAGCAGTATTGCTGAACTAAAAAATGCTTCGAACTAAATGGTGGAATTTTAATCTTCGAATCGTACCTCCGTATTGATCAGCCGCACCAGTCTCACGATATAATTTTCAATTTGATCAAATAATAATCTAACCTAGAACATCACCATTTCCGGCCTCATACTTGTTGATTTTCACCATTAGCGACATTATTTCTTCAAGAAGCTGCAGTCCCCGACGCTAAGCAGATATGCACTTCAGTAAACCACGTAAAAATCAATTAAATCATTACATAATCAATTCGATAACATCTTCTTCGCCTTCTCTGAACAAAGATCACAAAACGTGCGATGAAAAAATTGCAATCAAAAAGGCTGTGAGGAATATTGTGCTTAGAGAGCAAAATTAATACTGTAACTCCACGTGGAAATAATCAAATAAGGCATAATTATCATCACTTGCACTTCAACACGGAATGATTCTTTGTAAATTATCGCCCACTGGTTTTTCTTTCGTACAATACTGACGCCGAAAAAATTTAATAAAGGCGATCACTTTTTTTAAAGATTCCAATACTCCAATTCACCGACTTCAAAAATCCGATCAGTCATCACTCGGAAAACGACCATACAAACCCAGCAAGACTAAAACCCGTCATTCTTACAGCTTAAACGAAGGAATTGCTTTTGAAACTGACGCATTCAACGGTACAACCGTGGAATCTACTAATATGAAGGCATGGCTTATATGATGTGATACTATCGATCGACACTATGTTGATTGTGAAATGAAGTTAAATTCTAGACAAGGGGGAAACACAATCGAACGCCTTTATCTAACGCACTGAAATCAAAATTTACTACAGTATCAAGAGACCCTGAACGCGGGCGAGCTTTCGAACGCCCAATTTTTAGAAAACTTACCAAATCCTTGACGAATATTTGGTCTTGGGGCTTCAGGAACAGACCCAATGCCATTATTTCGCGCCTGCTGCAAGTCTTGCGCGGAAGCGATCACATCGTTGATCGTAACTGCAAGCTGTTCCGGGCGCTGCTGAATCACTGTACCAACGCTAGCACCATCTCGAACTGCTTCCTCGGGCACTTCCAACTGCACACTGTTCGCTTGCACGGAACCGGTGCTTGAATTGGACTCCTCAAATTTGACCCATGATTTCGACGGGTCCCCCGCGGGCTGACCCGGGATCTTCTCCGACATTCGAAACACAAGCAGAGGATCGCAAGCGAATTGAAAAATAAAATTAACTTCGGTACTGCAAGGAGAGAATTGTAAATTTTCAATGCACTTCATGAATACACAACCACAGACGAGTTCGAGACCAACTGAAAGCTTGCTCTTCATTTCTTCATAGACTGAGAAATTTGAAGCTTCACCGGTTTGGAATAAACACGCTTTACAAAAAGTATACTGCTCAAACGTGAGGCCTCGAACAATTTTCATTCACCCCTCGCACATAAATTATCAAAACTATCACTAACAAGCCGTGGAC
The DNA here is from genome assembly GCA_905338405.1 of Notodromas monacha. Lineage (NCBI taxonomy): Eukaryota > Metazoa > Arthropoda > Ostracoda > Podocopida > Cyprididae > Notodromas > Notodromas monacha. Next base: position 53,618 of record CAJPEX010000649.1, read on the forward strand.
TACATCGGATATATTTTCATAGAATCATGAACCATTCGAATCAAACTTAGATTCATTCGATAAGTGACAGAGAGTCGCGGCAGTTACTGTTTCAAGAATTAGAAGTTTAAAAAATTAAGAGTTTCAGACTTGATTCACATTCTGGGCTTTCGTTGTCCTCGTAACTCGGCAAATTAAAATCGAGCCTAAGACGTCGGATAAATACGTCGAACATACAACTTTATAGAAAAGTAATTAGGACAATTCCTGGAGAAACATTGTTAGGTTATCTTTCGAAAAAAAAGAACGGAATACAGTAAAAAGTAATAACGAGGATTCACTGCCAAATGAAATCGAACATCATAAATAATATTTCGAGCGTAAAAGAAAGTACGAATTTGTTCCGCTTTAGCTAATTCGGAGGAATGAAGAGCAGAGCTTCCAAAATGTATCTAAATTGAAATGATGCAAATCCAAAAATTATTGAATGTATTCCTCAGCTCATGCGGGGGTAACGATGGACTATATATAAGTGTTCACCTCGTCGCATCAGAGCTCAAAGATGCTCCCCACCGCTTCGCTTTCGTGGTGGCCATGGGTACGATTTCCCAGTCATTCGAGTGCAGAAAAACGGAAAGCAAAATAACAAATCCGTTCCAATTTTTCTCTCCTTTGACAATCGGCTAGTACCGGTCAAATCACGCTATCATCCATTCGCGAACATTCACTGACGGAAATGAAAATTTCGCTAAGTTTGAGAAGGATTCACCCAATACACCGAAAATCAGGTCCTCAGGCGAAACGTTCTACGATTAAACGGCGCGTTTTCATCAAAACATTTTTTCTCCATTGAACTAGCATATATTCGAAAAGATTGCACGAAATTTTTCGCACTCTCCATGTTCACAGCAGTCTGATTTAAACAGAGTATCTAAAACATCTGGCATTGAAATTCAGTGCACGACATTCTTTAGCACAATGAATCAAACAAGTTTCGATGAAAACGCGTCGTGGACCCAACGGGTAACATAATGACATGAAAAGAATCCATGAGCTTTGTTTCACCAATTCCATGGCAGAAAACAAATCCAGCTTTTAAATTATGAACGAAAAGAAGCTAAAATGAAAAAAAAAAAAAACGCATCGGAAACGAAGAGCTAAAATTCCGGTTCGATGACTGTTCTGCCTCGCACAATAACCATAATCATTCAAATTGCAAGCTTCCTTGCATGACAAGCACGCGGAAAAAAAAATTTTTCCGTCCCTTCCAATCAAGTTTCCATTTCCAGAAATCCCAACAACTCTTCCAGAAACATTTCGGAGACGAAAATTTAAAATGCTCCTCGGAGATAAACACGTACTTTCTTCAACCCTTCGCGAACTGAAATTTGGTGATCCAGCAAAATGGAAAGTTACATCAACATTTAAAAAAACTGATTAGCCTTGATGAACGGAATTTTATTCAAGATGGACATTACGATCCCTATAAAAATGGTTCCAGGATCAGCATTCCAAATGAGTTTAGGTGATCGAGAAGCCCAAGCACAAGAAATCTAGTCTCCGTTCGCGTACTTTGAAACTGGAAAACAAACGCCAGGGATACAGAACAAATTGTCGCCCAGTTCTCTTGTTTCCCTTGTTCTCGACCAGGGACCACTCAAAATCTTCGCGATGCAGCAAAACGCAACGCGGTCAGGAATGAAACCGTGGGTCGCTTTTACCCCACGAAGCAAAAACAAAACAAAACAAAAACGATATTCGAAACTACACTCAACATGCAGCGGGATATTTTCCAAATTGCAGTCACTCAGCACGACGACCCCATCCCCTCCCATATACTTGTAATCCACGCTTCCAGAAAATGTATCACACCGACTTCGGAATCTCGCGAATGAGGTGAAGGGCGATATCCTGCAGGGACAGTAAGTGGGAAATCAAGACCGATTGGCTACCGACGCGCTCTCCTCAAAACAGATTCTCCAGATCAAAGATCACTGCCTCACTCGGATTCTCTTTCCCGTAATTCGGCTGCAACCAGCAAGAAAAATATCCAGAAAAAAAGAACCAACAAAAATCACAACTAAACGATCAAAAATAACAGCTATGCTCAAGTTTCTCTGCTTTTAAGAATGACGAGAAAACTAGGATACAGAATGACGCTCCAAGAATCAAGCCAGTCTCAACCGAGAATGCTGCGAAGGCGTCGTCACTGACCCGAAGGACAGTTCATTTGCAGCACGAAGCGCCAGAAGAAGGCTGGTTGTCTGCCTCCGTGATTCGCCGTCCTGTGGCGGATGAACCAGCATCGCCACCAGGCCCAGGCCCGCCGGACTTAGGTAGCTTTTTGGCGATGGCGAGAAAAATGTCGTTAACATTCATGGCAGTCTTCGCCGACGTTTCCATGAAGAGGAGTCCGTGCTCCTCAGCGTAAGTCTGTGCCTCGTCGTATTCCACCATCCGCTTGCTTGCAAGGTCAGATTTGTTACCGGCAAGAGCAATCACGATGGTGGGTGAGGCTTGTCTTTGTAGCTCCTTCACCCAGCCTTTGGCGCGACCGAATGTATCTTGATTCGAAATGTCGTACACGACAATAGCTGCCTGAGCTCCACGGTAGTACATCGGAGCCAAACTATGGTACCTCTCTGTAAAATCGATAAAGAATAAAGATATTGAGAATTGAAAAAAAAAAGCCAAGCTCAACCTTTACCTTGCCCAGCGGTGTCCCATATCTCGAATTTGACAGTTGTATCGTCTAGGCAGACAGTCTGTGTCATAAAAGCTGCTCCGATCGTACTTTCCTGATACTCGTGGAACTGCCCCTTCACAAACCGAAGAACAAGCGAAGATTTACCGACCGCTGATTCTCCGAGTAAGACAAGCTTAAATTGGCAGATTTTCCCCTGGGCGCTCCCGTTGGGCTTGGGTCCGGTATTTCCTCTGGCTGCCATTCTTCCTTCGAGCAAACTCTATCTTCGATATTAATATGATCGAAAGACGAAGCTTTACGATCAAGTTTGCACCCGTGACACGATCAAATGAGTTTATCACAGGAAAAAGCGGGGAAACTGCACAGTGGATTCGCACCTTCCTTCTTGCGTCTCTGTGGAGTATACGCTTCTGGCTGAAATACTAATGGTCAAATTTCACAAATTTACAAAGGTTATGACGAAAACAGAATTTATTCGATGAAAACTACTCAGAGAAATGCGACTAACGCGAAGTCACACAGGCACGTTCTTTGAAATATACTACAATAGCTGATGAAACGTCGCGTTTAGCAGAGTTCTGAGGATAACACTATGATACATTCGGCTAGCAGTGTTTCCTATCCAGGACTCGTCGAAAGGAGACCACGCTATACGCTGCTCATCCGAATGACACATATGCACACACTACGTAGGTAAACTCAATTTCGCAGAAACTCGCGTGCTTCGATGAGTAAGTAATTCAATCTAAGATTTTCATGGTCCGAATAAGATCTTCCGAAACCAGACAAACAACGAGTTCTTCCTCAATCCCAGTTACACAATCACAGGCAAGTAAGTAACTACTTCGAAGTCATTCCTACGAAGAAAAACTCCCCCCAAACGAATCGCGGATATGCAATACATATAGGGTTTCCATTTCTGAGGAATGGGAACATATTCGCAAGCATGTACGACCACGGCGGCATAATTGACTCTAACATTCAAGCACTATTATTAAATATGAACAGGTGTCGCTCGAAACACCGCTCACTACCGCACCTCCGTGACTAAAAATTGCTGCTACATCAGTACTGTAGTGTTTTCTAAGGGGTACTGTAAACTTATTCGTGGAATTTCAAAGACCATACAGTGCTTCTCAATCAATTATTAGGAAATATAAAGGGAATAGTGAGATATCGTAATTCCAATTGCTGCGATGTATATATGATGCGTATGCAACAGCAGTGAAGTACTGAATATGCTACTATACAGTACTGTACTTCAATAAAAATACTGTACAGCGTAATGCTTCACCTACACTACAATTCTGGATCTAGAAGAGAATACTGCACGATAGCTTTATTGAGACAAATGTTGGATGCCTGACCTGATGTGAGCTCCGGCGAGAAGTCCGTCCACCGACCTGTCATTGCAGTATACTAGCTGTTGGTCGAATTTTGAAAGTCCCTGGAGCAGTGCATGGATTTTTATCAAATGTTTACCATGGGTAAATTCTCTCCATCAGTGTTCCCAACCCATAAGATCCGCGGACCAGCGCCAGTCTGCAGAACTTTGGTGGTATAGTCTGTGAGAAAACTTACTCTGCATAATAAATCAATTAAAATCATCAATTAAGTCTGTAATTGCAATCCAACATTTTGGAAAGAATAGTTTTCAACTTGATTTTTACAATGGCAGTTTTGTTTGGAGGGCTTTATAGAAATTTCTGCTTGTCAAAAATGTTATGGAAAGTTGCCATCAGTTCACGGAAATATTCATGAAAATATGCCATTCCACAAACAATTTTATTAAAATTTGCCAGTTCTCAAGCCTAAGAAGATTGGGGAAAATTCCTCTACATCAGTGTTCCGCAACCTTTTTGGGCTGCAGACTGGCAAATTTCCAGAAACAAATGTCCAGACCAGTAAACTCCCAAAACCTTTTTTTGGGGACTGGCAAAGTTTCATAAATTTTTTGCCGACTTGTGCTAAGTTTTGCTTTGAATTTCATTAGGCAGGTAGTTGAAGAAAAATTCGGTTGGGAATGTTATCAAATAATTAGAAAGGTGTGCTTGGAGAAAAGTTTCTCAGAATGAACAATTAAAATTATGTATACATTTTCTGCAGGTGAAAATTTGTCTGAAGTATTATTAGGAGAAAAGTCAACTTTTGTTTTCATCAGATAATCCAACTGCTGTTGTCCTTACAAAATTTTAGGTAAAGAGAACCGATTTAATCCCAACTTTTGAAACATTTATTATGCTGAAAATTTCCTGCAGATGGGAAAAAAGAAATATTACAAAACTTATGCAGACTGGCGCCAGTCCACAGACCATGGGCTGGGGAACACTGCTCTACATCAAACACTTCGCCTACAAGAATATCCTCTATACAATAATACATTTTTCTGGTCCCAAATAGGGTTCTCTACCAGCCATGTTTCAGGGGTTATCTAGCCTGCTAGTCATACAACAATTTGTTTTTCTGATCCATTGAGTTTCATACTAGAGACTTTCATAGAGAGTCCACCTGCATATAAACTTCCCAGTTGTGCAATATGTTGCGGCATGATCAAGTGTAATATTACAAGTATGTTCATGATCACCAATTCTCATTTTGTGCATTACAGAGCACTAAAAGCTGATCCCTAAAAATGTCTAACAAACCAATGAAATTGAAGACACTAAAATAGCATAGCACGCAAGACATTCAAGAAAAAAAAATTTCGACATGTAAACATGCTAGGGTTCTTATGGCCTTCACAGGGGATGAAGGTAGGATCATGCAGATAGTCCTCATCAGCAGCTCTGCCAATAACGTATACCGTAATAATCCATCGTTACTATATTTGTACATGATACAGTATTCAAAAATGTGTATGCAATTCGCAGGGATCATTTATAAAGTACAGTATAGGGTGAAGGAAGGATACAGTACTTGTGCTGTATACTGAACCTCTACTATTGGAAGCATGCGGCGGGAGATATCCCGCGTCGAATGAACGTCGTTGTAAAAATGTGAACAGTGATACATCCATAGAATAATTAAGAAAACTCGGAAAATGAAGAAAAACACGGGTTCAAATAGCCAAATTTTAATTTGCGCGCCTTCGATTTACGCGGATCGCATTAATAAACGGCTCAGTTCGCACTTCAGGTTCCAATCCGTAGAAACGGACGCTTGATTTGGCTTCTAACTCACGGAGAGACATATACAAATGAAAGGAATCTTCTTTTCACATCTTCCACACAAAATCTTTCCCCGTTACACATCAAAGAAAAAAAAAACGACACTTGCCTCCACGTGAATTCACTTGAGATTTCGTTGACGCCCCACTTTTCTCCCCCTTCAATCAAAACCTTTTTTTTCTTTTCATTTTACTGCCACACTGTCAACTCGATCCCACTTGGCTACCTAGCATCCCTGAGACAACGTGATATCAGGAGTTCATTTTGAATCAGAGAAAGTCGACCTAGAAGAAACGGCTCTATCTTCAACAGAAAAAGAAAATACCGTACAAGCTTCTTCACCCAAAAAGAATCCACTTGCGTTCGACTCGACACTAATGAGGCAAAAAATCATGTAGAAATATTTTCAAAATCTTGAGGACAACGGATAATTCCTATTCCAAATACACCACATCATTTTTCTCTGAAATTTACTCTTTCCTGGGAAAAGTTGGCCAATGGGGACCGAGTCAACCAGTGAACTTTTTTTTTTTTCGTCTCCTTCGGAGTCACATCAACAACCGCGAGCACGCCCGGGAAAATAAAAAGGATATGCCACACGACTCAGAGTCAGAAAAAGTCCGACAACTCAAAAGCCGCCTGAGATCGCTTGCAACTCAAATCAAACAACGCGGAAACAATCTCCCGCTTCACTTCGTGAGTTGAACTGTATCAGTTGAAAAGATAAAGCATCTTAGCTTCTTATGGCATCCACGAACTTCCATGGTCTACTCCCTTCCTGGATTACGCTTTCAGCTCTGACAATTTTTCAGGACTTATCCACCCTTCGTAAACCCTCTTCGGGTACCAGGAGAGACATGATAAGAGGCTATGAGAGAAAAGAATTTGAATTTTCAACTGTCTCAGCTGAACTCACTCAATGACGGCCTCCAAGCATTCAGATCTAAGGAAGAGACAACTGCAGGGCAGAATAAATCTCCAATAAAAAACTCTAAGACTTAATTAATTCTCAACCCGTTCGACAGCAAATCCAATGATATTCTTCTGTTTTTTGATCTGCAAGTGTTGCTTCGCAACCACATCCCCGCCCTTCATTTATTTATTTTTTCTTCCTACGGTAGAGGAATTACGACTGAAAGCATTTTCTTTGAAGGTACTTGGAGAAGAACTTATGAACAGGGCACCACACGAATACCGCTTTCAAGTCGATCGACTAAACTTTGGCTTCTCCGCCTTCAATCGCGGTTTCCTTAAGAAAAAATCGACTTGCAACGAAGAAAATCCTTTGGATCTTATGATTTTTCCCGCGGCATCAGGAGAATTGATTCAATTTATTCCACCCTGCAGATCGGAAACGCTGGCGTGGGTCATTCCAGACTTCGTCTACTCATCAATTCATCATTACTTTAAAATGAACCAAACTTTTGCGTAGTTTCCGATGAAAGTTTTTAAAAAATTGGAAAAATCGAAAGAGTTTCCCACAGGTACGAGAGCGGTTTCGAAGAATTCCTTGAAAAGCCTCTCTCTGATTCACGCTCCGTGCTGCAAAACGATGAAGTGAATTTCCTGGATCAATGTCGTCTCGAGTTGAACAAAAAACATGAACACATAGACTGTTTTGATTCATCATGCCCAGGGGAGTTTTATAACGCAGTTTTTTTCTTTCCTTTTATTCCAATTATACGGTGAAATTATAACCAACGGCACTTACACTACTTGAAATTCTGCGCGAGCCCTTATCTCCGAACTCGACGGATTAAATTATTTCCATGTAATTTATTCATGCATTACAAAATCACGAGGCTTTCTGCATGTACTGTATTATATTTCAAGGAGAGAAAAATGAGCCTTCTTCGAAGCATCACCAGATCATCTTCACACATACGACATTGGACACAATGTTACAGGTTATTGATAACCTTAATTTTGTTCATAGGGCAGACGCATTTGACAGCAAGAAATACGGTAGTTGTCCTACAACTAACTGATTCGAAAAATGGCAGCGCAGAGCGTGAATCCTAGAGTAAACTTTGTCGTGACTTTACAATATCCTTCCATTTTGCCAGCAAAGTAAAAACCCAGAACACTTTTATTGTTTGGAGTGACCCACGAATAATGGCAGTCTAGCCTCAGCGGATTTTCGCAGGGATTACAATTTACTTTCTACTTCACACTCCCACTCATTTGACCATTTTGATCTGCTTGCCGCAATTTTGCAATTCCCTGCGATCAACCGAAAAAATAGCAATCATAACCCTTCATCAGAAAAACACAGACAAAAAAACCAGAATAGTACTACAACTGCCTCATTGACTGACGACCGGGGACTTCTTATCCGGAACATCCGGGTTCTGGCCCTGCGGTGGCTGCTGCTGTTGCTGCTGCGGTGGGCCACCGGTTGGAGTCATGCCGCCGGGACCCGGACCAGGACCACCGCCTCCGCCACCTGGTGGCGGTCCGACGCTGCCCGGGGCGCCTTGCTGCTGCCAGGGACTCGGTGCGGAAGTGAGCATGCCGCCGTCAAAGTGGCCCGGGTCTTCAAGTCCGTTCGCGGCCTCGAATTGCGCGTTCTCCAGTCGGGTGATGAGACGTTCGTCTTCGTCGCCGAACTCACCGCCCATCAACGAAGGCTCTCCGACCACCATCACGTCCTGCGCATCAATCAATCAAAAGGACTCTTTCAGTAAATGTAACACGCAAAAAAATGGCAAGATTTTTTTTACGGCGATCGTCCAGACATCCGCGTTGAAAAACGTTATCCAATAGCAGGGGAAGAAATTTATATCGTACGCACTTTAATACTATACACATTTTCTGTGAGAATCGGCTCTAAAATTTACAGTATGCGCGTTATCTTTCACAGCATCTTGGTTTCGTACGTCAAGTTCAAGGGTTCCTTGTGATCAATACAAGCTTCAGTTCAGTCTAACATTCAATAACGCAAAATTTTCTATCATTCCACGTTAGCCGAAAACACAGTTGAAGTCCGGATTCTTACTGGAAAAGATTAAGAGGATATACAGCTAGTGTTTGAGGCTTGAGTGGATTCGATGAACTCCCTGATTCTGAACAAATTTAACGTAATGGAAGTACAATAGCGTATGTCTTAAATTCTCAGGCGATTTTGATTAAAGTTTCGAGGCAAAAACTTGAGATGCCTGTTACTGAAGATAACTGGACATCGAAATGTTGATGAACGCGTCTCTCTACGATGTACAGTATTCATGGAGAACGTTTCGCAAAGCGAACATAACTAAGCGAGTTTCTATATCTGAGAAACAAAATTTTTCAGCCGAATCGGCAAGAAGAAGATGAACTCAAAAGAAGCACTGACATGCATCAACTAAGAGAAAGGAGATAGCTTTGAACAGAAGATTCTAAATTTAGACGCCTGTCTTTTGCAAAATCCGAATACCGCCATTATATTCGAGACGAAAAATGAGCGATAAATCTATTTTAGTAACCTGCTCCGGCGTCAGCAAGATTTTTTTTTCATTAAACGAATTTAAAAATTGATACCGATTCTTTCATGACTTCCTAAGATGACGTTCAGAAACCAGAAAAAAATCGTGAAATGAGGAAAAATTGTATCAAGTGATCGGCTTTCAAAAAAATCTTCTCGATCATATAACATTGGTACCTCACTTAACGAATTTCGAAGTCGGCACACAACTGCCAGGTCATTTGAAAAGAAATTCATTTCGCTAAAGAAGACTGAAAAGATTTCTGTTCTTCTTATGTTTCCGGCAGCGTTCTCGAATATTGTACTGCGTGTTGCTTATAAAATATTTCAAGGAACGCATTCGTTAAAATTTGCGTACTTTTCTTGATAGGGCCACCTAAGATAGGAAACAAGAGAGAAAGACTTTCATTATCCTTGGTAAAAACTCAAAAGAATTTATTTATGGAGCATTAAAACTATAGCGAAGATTCATCGTTCTATTCCGAGTATTTTGCAATCGATTTCAACGCGCATAGAAATTTTTTCTAAATACTGTAATTCACGTGGCTTGCGAGTGTAAGATGTACTTTTTCAACGTTCGTATTCTTTTTAATCTGTGTCCACGAAATCTTCAAAAATAGATTAGACAGATGAATTTCGCAGCCTGGACCAAAGCCTTGACTAAGGCAACTTAGCCATTACACGCCCAACAGATTTTCCAAACGCAGAATCGTAAGGTAGAATGTGGGTCCGGATTCATAAAAAACATCAATAATCAAAGCAAAAATTTCAGCATAGCAATAAAAATGCCATCTAAATAAAACTCACATTTGAGAAATCTTCGAAACAAGAATTGACTCAAAAATGACGGTAACACAAATAGTAATGCTCATCTAAGTTTAAAGGAATAAAATGAAAAACAACTTCACTCAAGGGATTCGGATAACGGAAATTGATGAGAGTAAAGGAAGACGGAAGGATCGTGAAAATGGCGCCGCATAAAATAAGACTCTTCTTTAACCTGCGAGGCAAGAGAAAAATTCTGGGATCCCGGCGACTTTTTCTTGTTGCCGCCGCCGCCGCCGCCACCACCAGGTCCGCCGGATGCCGAAGCTGCGCTGTTGGACGCCGAGCCCTTTCTTTTGCGTCGTTTACTCGCTGGTCGTTGAGATTCTGCAAGAAGAGAACGATCGCATTAAATTCCATCCTGCATAACTGACTCATAACTTTTCTCTTTTTCACAATAAATGTATTGTAATCTTGCACAGTACTTCATATTTCCGTTCCTTTTCAATCCGGGAAGCTAGAATCATGGGCATAATTTCCAGATAAAAAAATATACCGAGAGTATTTAAATAAGTTTCTCACAGAAAACAAAAGAAGGGCCACGAAGCACTTGAAAACTGATGGCAATGCTCATTGGGACCATCACCGAAGACCTTCTCCGTGACATCCAATGAAAAAATTGGTCAAACCTTTTCCCAATTTCAAAACACTCTTCCACAATGATTGAGCAAAAGTTATCTTGCTTCTTTCATGATGCATTCATCTTAGATGCCCATTTTTTTTGTAAAAACTCAATAAGTTCATGTTCAAACTTGAATCGCTCAACACAATAATCAAACCTATCTTCTGGACAGTTCAGCTCAATTTAAAGAAACTATAACTTTACATGCGTCAGTGTTCTCGGGAATTGAATAACATGAAATTACGAAAATACAAGCGCTAGTGTAGCACACTGACTCAAATTGATCAAGCAAAAATAGGGAGACTCAAATATTTTGCAATCTGCTTCCGTCCAACATTTTCCACATAGCATTTTTTCCATCAACGAACGGAATTTTTCATTCAGAAAGGAAAAAAACTTGCGAATAGCAAATACAGTATTTTCAACGACGGATTTCCGGTCTTATAAATAACATAACAAAAGATTTTTCTCAACATTTCGACGGCTTGTACTATCTACTGTATATGTTGAGAAAAAAATCACAGGACGGGAGTCTGACTATTTCCTCTATCTTCGCGAAAGCATTCCGTATGCTGATGGATTAATACGAAGTGTTTAACTTCCTAGTTGAAGATTAAAGATGAACTTTTACGGAAACGGTTAGTTTTGGAAAACTCAAGTCTTTTTTCAGCATCAAAAATTCAAATGGACTCAACCAGAAAGATGTATCACCGAAAACTGTCAATGGGATGATGCCTTTCAACAAGAAAACTCGAGAGGAAAAATAGAACATAATTTTGAAAAAGAAAAAAGATTTCTTCGGATCAATAGGAGGAAAATTTGAAAATTTTAAACAGAATCCTCCACGATTTTTTTTCCATGTCCTGCTATATTTTGCGATCAAAACCTCGCAGTTTCTAAATTGACTTAGCTTCATGACGCATTTCTGACCTACCTATGCTTACTACACGTCCAAATTTGAATTTAAAAAAAAAAAAACTGTACCATTCACTGACTCACAAAATGAGAAAGCTTCGCCATAGGTTTTAGAACTGTATCTTGAATCACGCGCGCGCAAACACGCACAAACTTAACTTGTTTGAAAACCTCATTTCTGTATTTGGTGAGTGTTTCGTAGAATAACTTTTATTTCTCATTTTCTTGAAACATTCGCGCAGTAATTGAGAATATAATCAGCGGGACAGTGTTGAAAGAACCTCTGAAAAACAGTATAAGTAGTGCTGAACCTATCACAAAATTATTTTCTCAATAATTCCATTTCAAGTCCATCCTGTGTAGCTGAAGCGACACTCCACCCCCGTAGAAAACCGGTGGGCTTTTTTCATTTTAGTTCATGAATACGAACTTTCAACAAATGTGGAGTACAGGAAGTTATTGCGTATTCTTGTAATGTTTTCGGACATTGACTGCATCATGTAATCCTCTACGCCTCTATGGTCTACGCGACAATGTCGAGAAATAAAATTTAAAAAAAACACACACATAGCACTAAAACTTATGAACTTTCAAGGGCGAATTTCATTACTGCATTTTCCCGCGAGAGGCCCTTCGCCGAATTTTTCAACTACAGTAAATAAAGGAAAACAAAAACGAAAGGGAAATTGATAAAAATTTCGCTCAAATGAAATTAGGACTCGGACGTAAAATGGTGAACTCCGAAATGAAACGAAAATCAAGTACTGCTGAGTCCAGTAATCAATTATTTCTTCTGAAAATCGCAAAAAAATAGCAGAGCATGAACTACTCAAATGGGAAGCTAATTCATGAGGACTGCCTAAACCCACGATGCATCTAACGATCACCCGACTGCGTTTCCAACACTGATGTTTTCCCTGACGATGAAAACTCAGGAAATAATTATGTGTAGTACGCTATCAGAGATTGGAACAGATTTTTCTTTCTTTCCACACCAAAATCCGACCTAGCTTCTTAAAATATTGGGCAGGTGTCGCCGTGATCAATGACCTCAGCAAAATTAAAAATCGCACCACGTGAACTAACCTAACTCTCCTCAAATTGTGCAATCTGATTTGACCAAATGTGAACCACCACGTCGTTACTCACTTGGTCCACCCGAAACTGACCAAACCTCAAAATAAATGTAGCCCAAGCATCGAAACCTGATAGAAAGCTTCCAATCAAGTTGAAAGGCAACCCAACTCTTAAAACCAACGAAAAGCAAACTCAACTAAACCATATACTGTACGCAAACTACATTACAATACAGTCGAGCTTCAAAAACCATACGTCAAACATTTTTGTGCTGGTTTAACGGGGTTAGCGGTTTAAAACGGTTGGTGGTCCATAGAAAAAAAAATCTAAAATACTGCAATATGATAAAGAAGCACGCATAATTCGAAATATAAAATTCGTCGTCTTCTAGAAAGCAATCAAAATAACCTCGGGATCTGTCAATTTCATCGAGCTAATGTCACCAAGAAATATTGACAACTGAAATATGCTCCTGTCAATTGGCGTTTCAAAAGTGCCTCCAATCCCATTATAATTGGGGAATTATTATTACTTTTTTTCAAAATAAATTGGCGGTTGCCGAGGGTGGCGGCTTATGACATCTTAACGTGATTCAACTGTACTGAATCATCTTGACGTTATTCAACTGTTTTGCACTACTGTACTATAATCAGCAAGTTTATGCTTTCAATTTTAAACCCAATCGAACTGAATTATAATCTCATGATACTAAAGTATAACCCAACATCCAGCTCCAACCAAAACTCCCCAATCTAACTTGAGCCCATGAAAATGACGAAAAACCTCAAGCGAAACCTACGTAAAGGCAATCACAGAGGCGTCAAGAGTTGATCGAACTTTCTGCAAGAACTTCCGAAGAGAAAAATAAAATACGCACACGAAAAAACGAGGAATCTTGCCCATGGAAAGGAGAAGAAAGAGGTACACCGAGAGGGGGAGAGAGAAAAGAGAGCAATGAACGCGCGTGGGAAGGCTACGAAGGGAGGAGAATCGCGGTCGAGAGAAACGAAAAAAAAAAAAATGAATACAAAATGCAGTCGCCAAGTACCAAAACGGTTCCGTTCCACACCAGTGTCTGCATGTTCGAGTACACCAAAGAAATAAATAAATACTGTATGATAAAGTAACCGAAGCCAACCAAATTCCGTCGCTGGCAATACAAATATTTAAAAACTGCATTTAAATCTGCACATTTACCCGGTAGGGAACTGAAATGCATCAGAAATATCGTATTTATGAAGAGAACTGTGTTGTGTATTCGACTACTGGAACTCAGGCCAAGAACAACTCAATGCTGGAGGAACTCAATGCTTTCAGGAACAGAAACAACGGTTTGTGAACTAAAACATTTCGCGTCCAGTTTTTTTTTTTTTTTAAATCATGCACGGAAGATAGATTTTCTCGCGGTTTCAAGCAGAATCATGAACAGAAGCTCGAACTCATCACGAAGTTTCACGCCGCCTCTGCTCTATACTCAACACAAACTCAAACCTACATCTCCACAAAACACTTTTGCTCATTCATCATTGATTAATTCGACAACCGATCCCAATCTACCACAGTTGATTATCGCAAAAAATACATCTTCATATAAACTAATTTGTAATCAACACATTCTAAGAACATAACCAGGAAGAAGTGACATGTGCTTTTTTCACTTCAACGCCCAGCATTGCTCACTGGAAACTCAAGTAGATGTCGCCTGAATCACAAATCCGTCCTAAAAGTAAAAAAGCAAACCAAACCGAACATCTGCAATATTTTCGCTCCTCAACCCTGCACGCAACCCAATAAAACTGAAGACCTTAAAAAAAAACAAGCAAGGGAGGATTCAGGCAAAGCTTTTGTTAGCAGCAAAGGAAAAATCAGTCACCTATGCTGGGCGTTGCAGTGAAGAGCATCAGAAAAAAAAAGCCCTACCAAAACAAGACAACCTCACCATGCATAACAGACATCACTTGAGCATGAGCACTTCCAACAGATGAATACTTTTGCTCCACAACTTCATCCGTTTTTTTCTTGACTGGGCATCTGGATAAGCTTGGAGACATAAGCCACTTACCAGGGGGCGCCACCATCCGCTGCCATTTTTGGAAGAGTGTGGTTTTCAGACAGTCCCTCGGTGACAACGAGTACGCTTTGTGTCGCGACATCAGCTCCTGCATCGGCTCCAAAATCACGCACAACCTGCGGGTTTCATGAAAAAAAAAAAACAGACAGAATAAAATATCAAGCAACTTGAAACCAACATCGAATCAGGGATTCATCTCATTTCTCAAGGTGAACCACAACTATTCTTTTTTTCTTTTTCGAAAGGCCATTTCGCAATCTGACAGTTGTTGTAATTTGAAGCAAGAAGCATTTTACGCAGGAGGCTTTGTAACACACACAATGAAAGACACATTTGAAAACTCTCTCAGAAAGTGAACAACAGTACTGTACATCAATTTCCAAATATTACAAATTTTGCTTCATAAAATAATTCCACGACAAATTTTGATTGCTTCACTGATGAATATTCAGTGTTGACAATCACTGTCCCCTTTTAACGCAAAGGAAAATTTTCAAACCGAAACTTTAAAAATGCAATTGATCCACGTGTTAGCAATAGCCGTAATCTAGGGCAAACTATACACAACTTTTTCCAGCGACATTCGAGAATCTATTTTTATAAATGAACAAGTTTTCATGAGTGAAATTTGACGTAGCATTTCGATCGATATGTTTGAGCCAAAGCCAGAGGGGAAAAGCATTGTTCAAGACTGACGCATAAGAACAACGAAATTCATTAAAATTTCCGTGTTCAATAGTTCCCCACGAGATAAATTTAAATACATTCGTCGCAAAAAAATGCGTACAAAGTATTGTACGAGGAAGTGCAAGAAAAATAAAATAATTTTACAATTGTCTCGAGAGTGACGAGGAACTCGCAGATTCATTGCATCCGGGAGGTCAACATCAGTCATGATCATTAGGATAAAAAGCTGTCAAATTATTTTGTTGATGAAACGATATCCATATACTGTACATCGAATTGTCAATGTTAACGATAAAGAGACGACATCTTATTATAGGCTGGATAAAATGCAGTTCGCGAGCGGATGTACGGATACATCGCTAAAAAGAATCAGAAGAGTTTATTTTTACAATAATAAGAATAAAAAAGGAAAAATAATTTGCATTGCCAAATCGCGTAGATTCGAGATCAAGGAAGACGACACGAATCATCATGAAGCATAACCAAAAATCAACTTCTATAGATTTTGAGATGATTTTTCCATGCTCACATTTCTCTTTTCACTAGATGAAATCAAGTCAATCACAGAGGTCCCCACTCCCCACACCACAGCTCATCAGCACTTTTATCCCAAAATTATTTACGACATCTAAGGCCGCACCATAATTGTTGGTCAGCCACTTCAGGAAGAAAGTCATAAAGAGAGAAAATAAGACCCTGAGGTTCGAAATAAAGGTTTACACAAACATTGACGGGTGAAATTTTCATCAACAGGTTCTCAACGGCACCATGCTGGCATTTGCATTTCAAGCTTCAGAAATTTAAAATAAAGTATCTTTCGAAACAGTCATTAAAATTAAAAATTTCAAATCAGGGGATTGCGTTCGATTCCAGCGAACTTGGTTGATTGTCCCATACTCTTCCAATAAAGATGCACAGCGCATTTGAAACAGCCAACTTGAACGAATCTTGACGCATATACGGTACTGTATTTTCAAAATGAAGAAGTTACCACAAGCATAACATCGTTAAAATTGATGAACGCGGGTGCGGTAAATCGGTGATGTAGCCGATAATTAGCAAGGATAATCTGAGTTCTACTTCATTTAAAAATTCTGCAAGCGGTCTTCAACAAGGAATTTGCAGCAACTGAAGATATATTTTTGGACAAGGCGCAAGCAAAATTCATCATTATGTACTGTAAAGTATGTCAATACAGGTAGACTATTTTCCATATACGGTATAATGAATATTTTTCGCCCCATACGAGGGTTCTAACAAAAGTTCTCGGAGTAGCAATGAAAATGGCTTACAGTTGAGCTGAAAAAAATTTTTTCTTCATGGAAAATATGTTCTTCGGCACACACAAAAAAATGACCTGGAGGCAGCCCTTAGAAAGAATGTCAAGTTGATTTCAAAAATGCTGAGAGGAAAGCTGGGATACAACAAAAAAAGGGCGCCTCATCTTTTGAGTGGAGAGCGAAACTCTGCCAGGGTGAAAAATGAAAAAAATTCAAAGAAATTTGTCGAACAGGGCTGATATTTTTTGTGTGCCAAAAAATATGTTTTCCCTGAAGAAAACATTTTTTTCAGCTCAACTGTAGGCCACTTTCATTGCTACTCCAAGAACTTTTGCTAGAACCCTCTATGATTCTCTACCCATGTTATAGAAGTTCTCCATAATGAGAAATTTTTATGGCCCATTGAATTTCGTAGTAGGAAGAGTCCACCTGTTGTGTATACTGTAATATCTTACAACGGGAGAACCAATATAGCTTTCATTCACGCATCACTCTTCTAAAATGTGTATGTTCATTGTACTGGATAAGCAAAGCCACTGTAATTTCAATTGGGTATTCAAGATGCGTACGGTAAGGCATCAATGAATGATGAGATTGTTCAAATGCGGTATTTCACAACAGTTATTCAGACACAAATAAATACAGATATATAAAAACAACGTCCACGCCTCATTCAATGAAAACACGCAAGCAATGAAATACAGTTGAATAGCGATAACTCAAACCTCCCCAAGTCAAATACTAGCTTATGCCAAGTACATATATTTTTTCAAGTCCCTCTCTGTAATCTTTTAGAAATGATTTACGGATGGACCATCTCCAAACGAAATTCAAGGGACCAGAAAAAATTCGCCGTAGCGAATTCTTGTGTAGATAACCCCTAAAATATGGAAGAGAACCCAATGGAAAAAAAAATCACTATAGAGAAGATCGTCGTAGACAAGAGCGTTATATAGGTTGAAGGGAGTGAACCTGTACTAAAAACCTCCCTATATCGAAGTCTTTCCCTTTCAAACTTTATAACTCGTATTTTAGAGGCCTTTCGGTTTCATTCATTTCTTTTTTTCAACGCCCAAGAAAGAGAAAAGCAATAAAAACTTAACTGTTGAAGTGAAAGATTAATTGGTCAACGAACGCTCGGTTTCAAGTTCAGCATCTTGTCAACTTCTTTAAAAAGCTGTTTTGGGCAAAAAAGCTCAATAATCTCAACTGTCTTCAGTTATACTTTTCTCGTAAGGAAAACATGGTAGTTTCCCCAACTCGAAACCTCCTCCAAGTCGATTTTTTCTTCTTTGCTAGTCCCTTGGAATTTGTCTTGAAGAGGCTCAACTTTACATGGTGGCACCCAGCAAGCTTGCATCCGGACTCGGGAGTGAAGCAACATCCCACTGCTCAATTTGTTTCTTCTCACCCTCAACTCAAAAATTTTGGAAATGTGTGCACCCTATTGAAGGCAGAAGGAAGTTTACTCTTTCTACTACTGGTCCTGCACCCTATTTTTTCCCTAAATCATCTCTGGAGAACAGCAGCTTAGTGGAAGGAGTTGCCTCACAACTTTTTTTTGTTGTCGACAGTTTTCAATCATTCCAATGTTTCTTGTGACCATGCCATGGCACTCAAGACCATAATACCACAGACCATTTGAAAGCAAATGTAACAAGTTTTCATTCGGTATTTTTTTCCTTCGCCCCAGCTTAATTCGTCACCAAGCTATTCCACGTCAAAAATCAGTTTACTTCTTCGGTCCACCCTGTATAAAGAAATGTTTACAAATACAGCACCGGTAATTGTAACAGTACAGGTATTCGTAAAAATTTATTTATACGGGTGGACCAAAATAAGTAAACTTATTTTTGACTTGGAATAGCTGGAATTTTTTTGGACACAGCTCAATTTGCTATTGAGTTATTCCAAGTCAAAAATCAGTTTACCTTTTTGGTCCACCCTGCATAAAGAAATGTTTACAAATACAGTACCTGTAAGTGTAACAGTACAGGTATTCGTAACTATTTATTTATACAGGATGGACACAAAAAAAGTAACATGAACGTTCAACTTAGAATAGCTCAATAGCAAATTGAGATGTGTCAAATAAAAAAAATTAAAAACGCCAAATGGAAGCTTGTTCAATTCGCTTTCCAACGGTGCGTGGTTGTATGGTCCACAAGTCCCACGGCATGGTCACAAGAAGAAACATTGGTCTGCATGCAAGCTGTCGTCCAACAAAAAAAAAGAAGAAGAAAAGAAAACACACACACACACACACACACACACTCCATCTACAGGAGAAGGGGACATCCACGGGGGTTAATGGGTATATGAGCTGATGATGAAGACGAACCTGAGGTAATTGAGAGTGTAGGACGTGAGGCCCTGGCGCGTGATGTTCTTGCTCAGCTCGGCAGCGTCCGGTGAGATGGGCTGCTGTTGCTGCTGCGCGTTCGCCACGTGCATGGCCACCACGGAACGCGGGATGAACTCTCGGTGCGTCCGGATCGACATGTGCCACGACTTGATCCGCATCAGGTCGTCGAACGTGAACTCCAGTATCAGTCTCCCTTCCATGCAAACCTTTTTTTGGGGGGGGGGGGGGCGAGAAAAGAAAAGGAGCGAAAATTACAACAAACGTCTCAATCATCAAGCGACACGTGTATGCTAGAAATTCGAATTCAAGTACCGTGCGTCGAATACAAGTGGACTCTTTCTGAAACGATTTTCTCGGTAAAATCTTTTTTTGTTTTTTTTTTTGGTAGTCCCATAGAGTTTCCTCCGCATCATGTTACACCGGGTTCTCTAAAACGAGATTTTAGGGACAAAAAAAAAAAAAAACATTCAACTAGAGAGGGAGAGTCCACCGATATGAGCACCCCTTTTTTTTCAATTTTAGAGGTTCGAAAACGGGGGGTGGGAGGTCATATACCACATCTTTTCGAGTACCACGCTCACCTTCCACCCGAAAAATTGAGTAAAAACAATGAATGAGGTGCATGTCGTAATCGGGTACAGCGTTTCAAGTGACAATTCATTTAAAAATTGGTAACTTTTCTCCTCACTTAATAAAAATTTCTTCGGAGTTGTCCTCTTTGAATTATACAATTATTTGCATAAAATGAAAAATATCGCCATTGAATCGATTTTTAACTGGAATTTGATTTAGCTTTTTAGCCATCACAGCTGTTCAAATAATGTATGAATTTAGATCATTGATAACTAAGGTGCGTGTCTTATGTGGAGATAACCTTTTCTCAAAATGTTAGCTAAAATCCAAGGTGCGCGTCTTATTCGAGTTTTTCGAAATGCCGGTTTCCACATACTTGGGATTAATTACAAGTTTACGCCGAAGATTATCAAAATCATGCATTTACCGCAGTGCCCTCTGGTATTAATGAAGCGACGACGAACGTGAAAAAATTTCACGAATATTCCTACACCTACGACTCATTAATTGTAAAAGACGCACAAGAAAATTTTCTCACAATTCTTGTTAGGTGTCTACGTGCTTCTGAAAATTTCCGCAGAACGATGAACAAAACCCAACACGGGACCTAATGAGGAATGTTCAAGAGGTGGATAAAAAGGGGTCGGCATGCGCCCTTGACAGCAGCTTAATCACACTCCAGGAATAATTGATCCCCTCTTACGACCCCTCGCCGACCCACCTAGAACGAAGGGGCCCCAAGTTAATTCACGGTCGCGGCGATGCCCTTTTCAGCACTAACCACAGAAAAATAACACGCACACACTCGTCCATCCAGAGCCCTTGAAACCGTCGTTTCTGTCAGTTTAATATAAGAGATATGCAATCGAAGGCGACCTGAAAAACGTCATTGCTGCAAACAAATTACGTTTCAATGCAACGTTGATTATTTAGAAAAATCCCGGCTTTCTCAAAACATACGGAAGCAAAAAAAAATGAAACAAAACAATCTGAGAAATATTTCCTCACTGTTAACCCCCCAAAATCTGAAATAGCGGTGTATAGCAAAAAAAAACTCTAATGACATTTTTTAGAAGAACTTTCGCGATGTTTTCCGCCCAACTTTGATTTCCATTTCAAAAGACATTATCGTATTCAGAAGATAGAAGTCTATCTGCTGTAAAATAAGATTCCATTTGAAAATATAAATTACTGTAGCAACATGAGCAACATTGCTTTAACGACTCGATATTCTAACTTTGCTCAAATTGTGCTTGCTTCTGTCGACTTGAAACGTGATCATGCTTGATCGAAGACCAGAAATCCCAGCTTCCCCTGCAAGCATGACGTACTGTATTTTTGATTTTTAAAAAAAGTTTAAAATAAAAATACAGTACGTCATGCCCATTTTCATTCTCATTTGAAGAATTTCCGATTTTAGCGCTTCTCATTGACTCGTATATCATCTAGATTCTAAAAAAATACCTGCCTTAAATTCAAAGCGCGGAACGTCTTCACTTGAAAAAAATTTGCTTGCTTCTTTCCGCTGAACATGATCAAAAATAGCGAACACAACCAAAATTTGAAGGAACCGCAAAATATATGAGACACTAAAATGTACACGGTTGCGAATCACCGTCTCCAAACTTTGATCCACAGACAGGAAAACCGGCATCAAAACTCGTAGTTTTCATGTGACCCAATTCATTTTTTCTCGGATTGACTATTAACCGGGTTGATAGAAAATACTGTAGAACTAAATTTCCAGTAATGCACCAAAAATATCCGAATTCCATAAAAAATTCGGATATTCTTTTTTTTTTACATCATGCAAGGAACCAGAATATTTCGTCTCAATAATCAAATTTAATAGCAGAAATGAAGCAGGTATATTTTCTTCCGCGGATTTTTCTGCATTCGGAAATAAATTTCACAGTGAACTAGACAATTTCCATCATTGACTTAAAATTTGCACACGGTTCATCAAAGGCCGTAATATCGAGATTCGACGGCAGTTTTTCCCCCACCTCCGTCACAAACAGCGCCAAGAATTCAAAAACCCAGCAAGCTCAACCGCGATTTTCCAGAACAACGCCAACATTATCCTAAACCAAACAGACAAGAAAAGCAATAAATGTACAGTATTCATCGTCGAAAAGGAACAATAATCCCGAGTGCTCATCCTCATCACGGCGACACGGGTTCGAGCCCGTTTTTTCCTAGACGTACGCTCGTGACGGGAGCCGAAATATACTGAATACTGCACAGACATACAGTAAAATGAAAAAATATAAAATAAAATAAAAATCGCGGCTTCAATGATTAGCAAGCGATTATGTGTGACGAAATCGATCCATCGACCCCCCCGGTCGCCATAACGACGAATACTCGGCGCGAGAGACGGGGGCATCGCGCGCTCACAGGGGTAACGTGCACATCGCAGGCCCAGGCCCAGAACCAGGCGACCACGCGGGGAGAGGGCGGGAGACCGAAGGCGGATTTCACGCTTTCTTTCTTCCCGAACACCCCACAGCCCACCACCCCCCACTCTTCCGACTCCTGTGGCATTCCGTCAGCCTGTCTCCAGCCTTGCCAACACATCCCCAACCCCATCCTTCTTCATGCCAGAGCATCTCAACCTTCCTGGCGCAGACAGACTTTTTCTTTTTAATAAATGAGTTAATAATTCTGATTTTTTTCACGTATTTTTTGTTTTGCGAAGGAGCACCTAAAGCTTCTCCCGTCGACGAATATGACCTAGCTCGCAAATTAACCCAGTAACTGCCAAATTTCCTTGATCAAATTGAGGGATTTTGCAAAGGGATCAAGGTTCTTGCACTTGTCGTGATTGATCAAAATATCAGAAAATTGGGTACTTTCCTGTTATCTCAGAACCTACTTTCCTGTTATCCCTGTACCTTCCCTCTGACCAATTTAACCTGACCTAACCTAACCGCCTCCCAAAATCAGTTTCAGCAGAATGCGGAAAAATAAAATTCAGTTTCTAGTAGGTTGTTGTGATTATGAACTTGTCCTACAGATTTGTCTGGATGGTAGGGTGGTCTAGGAATGAGGTACTGAGATAACAGGAAAGTACCGAAAAGTGAATAAAATAGGACAAAGCATTCAGAACTAACCAGGCTACAAATACAAGGACATAAACAATTTTGAGTTTAGCTGCACAAGAAAGTACAAAAATCACCTGAGTCCCAAATGGGGCCCTTGGCAGGTAATTGGTTAAAGTTGTACTGTACCTCTTTAAATGAAATTTCAAGCAACCACCGAAAACTTTGAGTTAGGGAAACAAACATTCTTGTAGCAAGAAAGATGGAATAATTGCGGGAAATTAAAACTGGTGATATTCTTGGCCTTGAATTGCTTCTTAATTGAGTTGACAGGATTTTGAACTTGGAAGCAAGGGTTCATTTGCACAATTAGTTTTTCACTTCCTTTTGAAACACATCAAGTTACTCATTTATTGTTCTTTTATGTTTCCGGGGTCAATAAAATAATAGCCACAAGACCTTAGGAAATTCGAGTTAAGGAGATTTAAAAGGGAAAGCCTTTGACTTGAAGAAGTTTTCAATGCATTGCTTCTAAAGGAATTCAGACGAGGACTTGAAAACAAAATTTGGCTAGGGGAGGTACAGAATTCGACTCAGGGATATTCGAGTTATTGAGGTTCAACTGTACAGTATTGTACTTTTTTCTGTACACAGGTGGACTCTTTCTACAACGATTTTCTCTTTGCAAGGAATTGTTTTTTGTTCCACAAGGTTCTCTTCCCATGTTATAGCTGTGGTCTCCATAACGATTTTCTTCCGGTCCATTCAATTTAGTTTGAGGAGAGTCCAATACTGTAATTTATTAAATTTTTTTCGGAAGACCGCCTCAAGCTTCCCTTGATGATGCAAAATCACTTCAGGTGGACTCTCGACAGGGATTTTGTCTACAACGATTTTCTCGGTATAACGAATTTTTTTGTGGGTCCCATAAGGTTCTCTGGCAATGTTATAAGGGTCCTTCACAACGACATTTTCTCTTCCAACACAGCTTTTCTGGTCCCTTGAATTCCGTGATTGGGACTTCCACGTGTATCGTTATATTACAGTATTCCGAAAACGGAACGAAACCCTCGCTTTTTGTTTTTACTTTTTTAAATGTTATTTTCCATTCGGCAGAACCCAATTCTTGAAATTGAACGCCATGAACATTTCTTTCTGACTATGGCTCCATTGAGCACATGTTACGAACCCTTTGCCCTGAATCAACGGTCCTCAACCTTTTCAATTAACAGCAGGAATTGAGCACAGCCTCTTCAACTTGACTGCGGAGAAGCCACCCTGAATGAACCTGGACTTCTGAAGATTTGAAAAGTGCGAACTTGAGAACCCCGTTTTGCAAATCGATTTTCTGCAGCTGGGAGGCTTTCGAAATCATTATACAGCACAGCAAAGCGAAATAACGAAGACCACGCGGCTTACTGCCGATCTTTTAATATATTTTTTTAAAGCTAAAAAACACAGAGTGGTTGAAACTTTTGCTTCAACCTCGACTGTAGGCCAAGATGAAATTCAGCAGGCACCAAGAATGAGGTGAGCGAACACTTCACTACTTTGTCTAGAAGGGTGAACAATGCAAAATCATTTCAAAAAGCCCTACCCCACACCGAAACTGCATTACAAATATTTTATAACAACAACTCAAGTCACACAGTTGGCCAGGCCACGGACGATTTACACAGAAGTTTCAAGAGGCTTCTCCTTCAAATTCAAGATGAAAATCTTGAATCAACGTCAACATCAACGTCTTTCCTGTCACGCTTTTCAGAAGTAAGCGAAGATTAAGCATGCATAAGATCAGGAACACTGTACAAATACTTTTTTTAATATTTAAAATAGTGTTTTTAAATTGAATATACACGGGGCTGCGACACGATTTGTATTCAAGTTCCCAACATAGTGTTTTTCAAACCTGGTTACCTTTCTGTACTGTACTTGCTTTATTGCAAGTGTTCACAAAATCGGAAATTGAAATCCAACAAGGCAGAACTTGCAGTCTAGCTACTGTCGATTGCGCAACGCTACATACACTTGGGTTCAAATTTATGCACAATATCGTATTACGAAACTTTGCAAACATTCCGTCGAACACTGACAGGCAGCAGATCACGTGAAACTAGAGACACGAAGACATGCGCTCATTTCGTAAGACTTTTTCTCTTCTGCCGTCGCTTCCAAAATTTTTTTTTATCGATACTCTGCATACTTGATGATTTATGAACCAACAAAGTGAAAAAACATTTGCATACAATGAATAAAAAAGGGAGTACAATTCCAACCAAGAACTCTTTCAGAACCTCCGACAAAATTCATTTCCTCGACTTTCCAACAAGATGTGCAGAATGAGAGCAACATGGTGGACGTGTTCTGCATTCATGACCACGAACAGACGGTTTCAGAGAACTTGAGTGTCCCCAACACGAAAGGCAAAAGGAACCTAATGGGTTCACGGGGTTCTGCAAAACGGTGCAATATGCGTCTGTTTCAAATAAATTACTGATGCCCAGCCGCGAGAAACGCTTAAAATTATTCAAAATTTTGCACAGCAGGACAGTTTTCCAAGCATTAGCCTCAACTTTAAAATTGATCGCCATTTAAAATTTCTTTCTAGGGTGCTCCCTAGAATATTTCGTCATTAGAAAATTAAATGTTGAAAATGAATAACCATAACAGTAGAATTTCGTAACAACGCACATCGTCGTAACGAATCAATGCTCACAAACGAATTTGTTTTCCTGGTCCCAATAGCCACAAAGTTGATTTTTATTTCATTTTAACGAATTTTCGTTTCATTTTTCTCGAAGTTCCCAAACGGTTCGTTGTAACGGGATTCTATTGTATACTGTATTTGTCAAGTTGATAACAGCAACTGCGATATCATGACAAATCCGTTTTGTCTGCGAACACATTCAAAGTTGAATAATTGAAAACCGCAGACCAGTGTTACTTCAAGTGGTTGCTGGTCCAGGGCCAGATCTTTTCAAAGTTTAGGCGTATTTTACCAATTTTTTAGACACTCCTGGCTTCAAAAATAATTTCCGACTACTGTATTCCATGAACACGAGTTGATGACACATCAGTTGACTTCATAAATTCGGCCTCAAATGCTTCATTTATCTTCAAACACAGTCGAACATCGATAAATCGAAACTCTGTAAGTCGAATTTTGTTGAAAATCCCGTCTAACTTCCCTTAGAAAGTAGAAACAATGTACTGTATTAAAAACCTCCCTAAATCCAAGACTTTTCCTCTGAAACCTGCATAAGTCGGATTTTCCTAGGCCTTTTAGCTACAGTACCATTTTCTTGACACAGGAAAGAGAAAGCAATAAAAAAGTAACTTCATGTGTTTTGAAAGGAAGTGAAAGAATAATGGGACGAATGAACCCTTTCCTCTCAAGTTCAGCATGCTTTAAAATCATTTAAGACGCAACTCAAGACCCAGAATATCACCATTTCCAATTTCTCGCAATTATTCTATCTTTTCCACGACAAAAAAAATTTGTTTCCCTTACTCAGAACCTCCGAGATGCGAATTGTTCGGTGGTCCCTTGAAATTCGACTTTAAAATATTTGACTGTATAGAACTGTATTTTCAAATACAGTTTGTAAAGCATTTTCCAGGGACTTGGTGGATATTCGGCAACGCTGAGCAGCGCGCGCGCCTCGATCACACCCCCCCCCCCCCCCTTCCATCTCTCTTCCTCAGCTCGTTTAGTTGTCGCAACCACCCCTCCCCCCTTTTTCCTTTTCCCCCCCAATACAACACATATTGTACATCCATATCCAACCTTCCTTGCTCTGTACTTCTTCCTCTTTTCGAGGTTCCTCCACATTCCCCGTTTCAACTCTCCCTCTCCACACTGTTCACTCTACTTCATCTCTGAGTCTTCCTGTTCTCGTTCGCCCCTTTCGGTGCTGTGCCTCCCACCCCTCCCATCTTTCTCGGTTTTCCCATTGCACCCCACAACACGCATGGGAGCCCAGCACCTATTCTTTCATCACACCAGCTGTCCTGTTGCTCTGTCCCGTGCCCAGGGCATACGGGGATGATGCTGATCTGGTACAGTACAGTACCTCGATCACATGCTGCATGCTCTCAACGGAGCCCCAATGCTTTTCTTCCTCCAGGTGACTGAACTACCGAACTGGGTATGTGACACAATAACCGAGAGTGGTGTGACAATGGAGGGGGTTATTCATCACGGTATGCACTCAAATTAATTCAAGTTGACGGAAACGAGATCAATTCTTTGTGGTGATGAACTTTTTCCTGATGAGTTCTTCCCGCGTTTGTGTTACAAGATATACTGTAATGTACTGTATGTGCTTCAAATTTTTACTTGAATTTTGGTCACATTGAATGTGTATTTTTCATCAGTCCAATTTTTTTTCTCAAAATTTCCGTAGAAATTTGTTATAATTCCCTATTGGAATCGAGTGTGAGTTGCGACAAAGTTATAATTTGTGTTATGTTATGCCCACCTGTGACACGTACCCTCTTTCATCTTATTAATTTCGAGAAAAACGTAGTACGTGGTACTCGAGTAAATACAGTACTGTCTGGTACATACAGTATCCATATTTTCATTCTAGTAAAGAACCTACACGGTGTTCCAGTTTTTCTCCTGTAATATTATGGTGAATGAAGCTTCAAACGTGTTTTATCAAGAACTTCCTTTCGATTATTTAAAACAATCATGGAACTTCGGCAGAAGGACAACAGAATACATATGAGAAATCCGAACATCGGGTTCATAAAAAAAAATAAAATACTGCACAGTACTGCACTGCGTGAATGACATCTACAACATAAAATGAAAACAAAAAATACTGGAACATTGAACTAGTGATCAATTCTAACAGTTCTTCCCAGTGATGAAGCCGGTAAAATTTTTCTTGCACGAACATCGATGAAACATTAGTGGTTAAACTCCTAAAAAGTGCTTTTTTGTATCGAAAAATGCAAGCCAGAAAGATTCAACTCCATAATGCGAAACTTACCACAAAAAAATTTCATTAGTGTACAGTGAAGTACATGCGTCCTCACTCAAAAGAAAACGCAGAAGTCTAAAAGCTTTCTCGTACAACGAACATCGTTCCATATACCGAACTCTCCGCTATATCCCTTTTCGGGTTTCCAGCTGACAAAACTTGGGAACACGCGAATTTTTGTCAGCTACAGACAAGAAAACGCTTCAAGACGGTTTCAAAGTGTGTCCACAACTTCTTCACGAAGAACATACGCACGGTAGAATAACTAAGGGCGAACCGGTATTACAACATAACGCCAGAACTCATTCGAATTCCATTGCTGTGCCATGCCATATGGCACCGACACTGCCAACAGACACACGCGCCACATTTTGCAATTCCCCAACACATGCCGAAAGAAGACGAAGAAAAAAAATACAAGCATAACGAGGTCAACAACTCGTAACTGACGAAAACACCCAAGAATTACTTCAATTGAGAAACACTTTTTTTTAATCGCCGCAGTGAAACGTTTCACCTTATCGAGTTAATTTACTGTTCAGTATATTCATGTGGAAGGACTCTTCCTACAACGAAATTCAAGGGACCAGAAGAATGTGTTGCAAAGAGAATTTCGTTGCATAGAACACTTGTAACATTGAGAGATAGAGAGTCCTAGAAGACTGAAAAATGTCATTAGACTTAGACAAGAGATTTTTTGTCGTACACAAGATCGTAGTAGAAATATTTCACCTGCGTTGTGTCTCCAGGCCCACCCTGATCTCAAAATGGACTAAAATACAAGAGTTTTCTTTCATGAAGATTCTAGATACAGTATCTCAACACTTTAGAACTGATTCAATAGAATATTACCACAAGGAATCTCGTAATAACTGATGATTGCTCACAACGAAGTCGTTGTTTAGGCCCCTGAGCTTAGATGAGTCTCTCTATAACGAATTTTTCGCTACGTCGAAGATATTCTACTTGTCCCACTTGCTTCTTTGAAGCGATATTTTAATGCAATAAATATTTACCGCATCATGTCTCCATTTCCTTTCAGTCAAGTTTTATCATTATTATCTCCCTCAAATACAACAGAGTGTTTCCCATCGCGGACCCGAGTTGAGAAAACGATCGAAAAAAAAAATTGACAGTTCAAATTTTTCTCTACAAGCCCGGCCATATCGTTGACATGTTTCCTCTTTCAATAAATAATGTTTCGTTTCTTTTTATTGAATTACGTGAGAGAAGAATGCCTTTCGGTGGGATTCAACCGCGGCGAATGTACGAAAATATGAAGCATTCTTTCGCCAACTCAAATCTCTGAAAGCAACCTCTTCGCTTATTAAGACGAAGATACTTTCTATCCGTGAAACTCGGCTGCATTCAAGGACTTCAGACCAAATGGCAGCTACACATGCAAGCACAAGTCGCACCTTTTCGGCAGATAAAAAAACAAAAAAAAACACGATAAGCATGGAGAACACCCCACTTTTGTTTTCACACAAGAGCGAATAGCCTTCTTATAATCCATTGTGGACTTCCTTGAAGCATACGAAGGCTACCCAAAACTGTACTGGAGAAACCCAAGCATTCAAGCTAGCTGACATGACATGAACCACGCCAGTCCATCCACCTCACTCACCCAAATGATGTCCGAAAAATCAAAAATGAAAATTATTTCACCAACATGCCATTGTGAACTTACATCTTCGGTTGCAATGCAACTTCGATTATGTACGTACAGTACATCTCTTTCCTGACGTACACTTTTTCATGGCAAACGAGTGGGGGAAAATCCACAGGTTGATTCCCGCACTACTAGACCCACGTCAACAATCGTATTTCCTACGTGCCGTATTTACGAAAATACTGCACAAGCTACAATTTTTCACTAAATTTAGGTTCTCCCCAGAGGAGGAAACGTGGTGTCACACAACCCTTGCTCTTTCCACAGTCGACTCTTGTTTCTTGAAGTTGCTAGTATAGACGAGAATTTGCGAACATACCAGCATTGAAGTCCTGGGATAGACAAACATTTACGCGAATTGCTTAAATATGCGAATACTGATTAGGCACCCCTCCCCTAGTTTTTGAGCTTTTAAAATCAGAAAAAGGAGTACTTTGCGTAATTACGTTATTTCAACAAGGTAAAAACATCAAATTATCTAAATTGGTACCAAAGAAAAGTTTTTAAAAATCAAGAAATAATCCTCTAACTAGATCCTGGTTTTCGGAAAATATTTGAAAAAGTGGCATCTTGAGAATAAAGATCATTTTCATCCAGAGAAGATGAAATGCTGGAGAAAACTCGCGAAACCCTTCGAAAAACGATCACTGTTTATCTTGGTGTACCATTTAGGGTACTTTCCTGTTATCTCTGTACCTTCCCTCTGACCACTTTAACCTGACCTAACCTAACTTTACCTAACCTAACTTTACCTAACCACCTCACAGCTCAGCCTTGAGGTTATTAATTAAAAGATATTTGTAACTAACATAACCTGACCTAACCTAACTTTACCTAACCACCTCCCAAAATCGATTTCAGCAGAATGAGGAAAAATAAAATTCGAAGTTTCTGGTAGGTCGTCGTGATTAAGAACTCGTCCTAAAGATTTGTCTGGATGGTAGTGCGGTCTCGGAATGAGGTACAGAGATAACAGGGAAGTACCATTTAGCTTGGCATCTAATAAGATACTGTACTGTATAACCTGAAACTACCAGAAAACTGTGCCACGCTCCTTTCTCACGCACGAAAACACTCGTAGAAGAAATGAAGCGAATACTGTACGTCGTTCCTTTCTTCCTCAGAATGTCTTCAAGCAAAATTGTACTCTTGTATGTTCGTAAATCCAAAAATATTCCAGCCCTCGCCAGTCTGGTCGAACTCAACTTAGTGAATCGCAGCTGCAATCGTATTCGCGGGAAGCAGCGAGGGAAAGAAAGCAATTGCGTTTCTTGCACAATGGTACGACGGTATGTGCGACACGGCACCAAGCAGGATGTGTCTCGTGCGACAGAGCACCCAAGTGACATGACTGACACAGTGTCAACAAGCTTCTCTTCCGGTGGGCTCACGGCCTTCAAGACTGATTTGAAGAGACTAGAAAACACCCAACAAAATGCGATTGACAGACAAATTCAAGGGATGAACAACGATGATACTCAGCCAGACGAGCTTTTTAAAATACGAGATTACACTCTTAAAACTTAATTTTATTTTTTCTTCTTCGAATCTGGACTATCAGAAGGTTCTCCTTGTTCCGATAAAATATTGTTGAACGCATCTGAAAATAACCGACGAACTGAGCTCGTGTAACCTTGCTAAAAATTATTGCATGGAACACGGATTTGAAATAGAACATGACCATGGTAAGGCTATTGAAGGATTTTCTCATGTCTACATCCAAGAATGTTCAATTACCGAGAATTGAACCCGAGAGGGAAAATCGGAAATGAATAGACTGACATTGAAAAAACTGAAGCTATTTATTAAAAATAAAAACCTTGAATCGAACATCGGAAAAGCAACGTTTTCGTGGTAATTGTTGACAAGCTTTGTGGCACGATGAAATACTGCATCATAAAGCGGGGAAGATGCATAATTAAAAATTCAGAATGGGTATTAAATATGATTTCCAATGCAAAGAGTTACACGTTCAGCAATATTTTGAATTTATTTGCACATGAAGTTCACAAGAAAATTATCAGAGAAGTCAATCCTCCTTCTTATACTGTACATCAGAGCACTTCAAAACACAGATTTCCGGATCAACTCGAAGCATGGAAAAGGAGCATTAATACACTTATACACATTCATAAAACAATACGGCATCCCCGAACTCAAAATTCTCAGATTTCTTTGAAAATATGTGCTCAAAATCACGAGTGGACTCCACAACGATTTCCAGATTCTTCGTAGAACGAATTTTGATAATCCCGACAGACCCTTTGCACAGAAGCATGAGCAAATCCACTGCAACAATATTCCGAAAAACGCAGGGCTTTTCCCTTCCAGCAATCATGAAGGAATGAACAGAACACTTTATTTACCACTTTTCAGGGTTCACAAGGTTCAATCAAGATTTCCACAACCAAACCCCTTTCCCACCCAACCCAAATCCACTCAATGACATTTAATCACTTCAGAGCAGGAAACAGAGCACAAATTGATAACAAAAATAAAAGAAAATACAATCCATGAAATAAAACTGGACATCTGACATGTATGCGTACACCCATTCATTCCCTGACATTGGAAACAAAATATATGTAAAAATTAATTTAAAGCACAAGGTCTTCAGCTTGTTTCTGTATGAGGTTTCATTGAATGAACAAATTACACAGAATCTTTGATGAGAATTCATATAAGGCCAACAGTTTATCTTGATCCTTTATGATTTCAGAAAGGGTCTCTTCATTGAATTCCAATACTTGTAAATCTTTCTTCAGCTTGTTTCTATCAGTATAAGGATCATTATAAGTATATAATCCTTTCAGTGTATCCTCACTTCACCAATCAATTTCCCGGATGAGTGAATTTCACTCGTTGCTCATAATGTGAAATGGGCTTTCATGGCATCTAAGACACTACATATTGGATGATTCATACCGTGGTTCACGGGCCACGTAATCCTCATTTACATGCTTCAGTAATACGGCATACACTTTGCAAAACAGCCTGGGTCTCATCAAATCATCTGACATTTTTCCTGTCGTCTTGCTTGGTGACGCAGTATAAGGTCGATACAATCGCACTTACTCTTGCATAAAATTGCACTCTGTTCGAAAGCAGAAGGAATATCGCGTACATTGAAATGCTTTCAATTTTCGCATTATTCGTTATGTTATACTGTACAGTTCAGTAGTTGGGTCACGGAGTTAATTTATTTTTTCTAATCGATCCCGATTAGGAAACCCGTGTTTCATTGCGTGGAGGAAACTCTCGGACATCCAAAACGGAAGGAGCACGTCAAAACAAGCTGTAGAATCGGCTATGATATTAAATTCGTACATACAGTTTAGGGGATACCAATTTTCTCATCACTTATTACGCACAGTAACTTGACGAGAATTTGTCGTTCAACGTCAAGACGGTTGTCTCTGAAGTACGTCAGATTACAAATTAATGTCAATCGTATTCATTCATACTAAGTATGAATAGCTTCTGCCCTCCCCGTCCCAGAAAATTACAGTTCGAAGATTGTGTTAGCTTTTCACTCTAGATTCAAGAGAGACTCGTTCATCGTACACATCTGACTCCACATGTTTTTCCGTAGTGGGTTAATTGAAAATAAACAGGATAAAATGCAACAGTATAAACGTTTAAATCACTTTTAAGAAATCTGTTCAACGCAAATGCGAACTTCATCAGCACAGACAAAAAGAAGATTTGGGGCCATCAAAACCATCCCCCACAGATCGGTTCAAATGCCCAACATGCGACCGCAGTTTTTCGAAAGAAAATATACCAGGTAGAAAAAAAATCAGACAGAGGAAGCATGAAAGCATGAACTGTTGACAAAGTCGTCGATGAAATTTAAGCACCAAGCCATGAACACATTTTCTCATCCCTCCGTAAAGGAACGTCACCGGGTCCATTCTTCGACAAAATTGAGCAAGTTTCTCAGCGGAATATAGAAGATATACATCGCTTAAGAATATTTGTGAAGTACGGTGAACTAAGTTCAAGAGTAAAATAATGAAGAAGTGATATAAATAATTATGAAAATAGTAATTGAAGGTCGTGTGATTACTGTGACAGAAAACAAATTATGATTCAATTCTCAGCAAGGAACTTGAAAAAATGAAAACCTTGCAAATAGTAAGCTCAGCTGGACATTAGCCGAGAAATTTGTATTCCATTCGGTCACTGTCTCAAAGAAATGTTTGGTACGTCTTTGAGCATCAACAGAAGAAGTGACCTTTCCTTTTCCCTCACTAACTTTTCGTGACATATCTTTCCATTCCACTACAGTTCAGAGGTTTCAATTGAGTCATTTTCAAGACCAATAGAGAGATTTGACTTCCATATCGGAAATTGAGAGCTTCAACCTCTAAGACCTCAGAACTCACACATGATTTCGACAGAAAGTAAATACAAGGCTATAGGGACAAATCGGGTTCCACTGAAGGGACAGCAAAGATCTATACATGCAGAAGATTTGTTAAACACGAGCTTGCCCGTCTTACGTTTACAGGAAGTTTGCCACGACCACAAACAAGTTGAGCAGAGAATTTCCTTACCGAAAAAAAAATCGCTAAGATGGTCCAACTGACAATTCTCAGTTCGATGCTCGCAGACCGAAGTCCATGATCATATCAACGGTTACAAAGGTGTCGCTTGAACCATACCTCGATTCACACTCGGAAGTTGATCGAACCAAGTAAGGCCTTCAGAGAAGAATGAATTAAAGAATCCACAGAGAAATTATGTGATACAATCGCGAAGTTATGCCTCGCAACAGTACACGGAACAATCGGTTCCCCCGTCAAAGTCGTCGCCGGGAAGCACAGTTCAGTAAAAGCAGCACCAACAAAAAAAGAGAATAAACAAACAAACGCGGTAACAAATCATGGCAGCACGAGAACTGACAGACAGCAAGACAAGCGACGAAAGAAAATCGCGGTGAACGAATACAGATAACAACACATGACGCGACAACGAAAACAAAAAAGATGATGAGGATGATGAATTAAAAGCACGGGAAAAAGAGGGAAAGGAATTATAAAAAAAGGGGGTAGCGGGAGCGAGTCGATCGAACGAACACATAGCAGAAACGACGGAAAGAAAGCAATAAGGAACAAACGGATTCTTTTGCTTCGAACGACGACGTTTCCGCGTCAGTTCATGTCGGAAAACCTGTCAAGCGCCGCGGTTGAGAGAGGGAGAGAGAGAGAGAGACGACCCACACCAACTCCCGCCGCGCCTCCTGTCCATTCGCATTTCATCACCCTTCGCGCACACACACTCACTTCGACATGCAACGGCTTCCTTCATTCAATGACTTCTACTGAACATACAAATCATGTACAGTTCAGTATACTGTACTAGCATTACAACACATTTTTCAGTACAGAAAATTGTTCCTCAAGTCCACGCAGAAAGCCCATCGAGTAGATGTTGAAAAAAATGTTCTTTTAACTAACTTTAATTCCCAATTCCATTCAAGCAAATTTTGTCAAGGAATATTGAATAGATTTCCAAGGTAGACATTTCCAAACGTAAGGCAGGCACAGTAAGAAATTTCAAATCCCATAGCTACTTTACTGTAGCTATTTTGACAAATTCATGGCACATTAGTAAAACAATCATCCAATTTTCAAAAGTGTCCAAGTGGTGTAACACCTGCAGCATAAATACATTAGTTTGCACATCACCGGAACACCTTCTCTTATGTCCAGCATTTCATACCGATAGAAACAAGCGTATGATAGATTTACAAGTACCTGTACAGGGATTCAATGAAGAGACCCTTTCTGAAATCATAAAGGATCAAGATGAATTGTTGGCTTTACATGAATTCTCATCAAAGATTCTCTCTAATTTGTTCACTCAATTAAACCTTGTACAGAAACAAGCTGAAGACCTTGTGCTTTAAATTAATTTTTACATATACAGTATTTTGTTTCCAATGTCAGGGAATGAATGGGTGTACGCATACACGTCAGATGTCCAGTTGTATTTCATGTTGTATTGTATTTTCTTTTATTTTTGTTAGCAATTTGTGCTTTCCTGCT
>CAJPEX010000650.1:9022-23430 GCA_905338405.1 Notodromas monacha
TTGTTTTGAAGAGATTGAATGTTGTTTTGAAGAGATTGAATGTTGTTTTGAATTGTTGCTTATTGTTGAATTTATGATTGTATGCATATATTTCTTTTACATTTT
Source organism: Notodromas monacha (assembly GCA_905338405.1). NCBI lineage: Eukaryota > Metazoa > Arthropoda > Ostracoda > Podocopida > Cyprididae > Notodromas > Notodromas monacha. The sequence continues at coordinate 9,128 of CAJPEX010000650.1, forward strand.
TGCACTGATGTACAAGAGAGAGAAGTATGTGCTGAAGAAATGAAGAATATATTGTTTAAATATTTGCATACATTTATTTAAAAAATGATGTTCCTTGGTATTTGGTTACAGCACTGTCATAAACTTGCAGAACTGTTCTGCCAGGTTATGGGGCATTTTTAACCTTGCAGAAGAGTTCTGGGAGGTTGAAGCACTGCCATAACCTTGCAGAACAGTTCTGCAAGGTTATGGTCCTCTGCGAGGTTATGGCCCTCTGCAAGGTTGGAATAACCTGGCAGAACTGTGTTGTGTGCAATGTTTTGAAGAGATTGAATGTTGTTTTGAAGAGATTGAATGTTGTTTTGAAGAGATTGAATGTTGTTTCGAAGAGATTGAATGTTGTTTTGAAGAGATTGAATGACACTTGTATTGGAAGAACCGCAGTCATATGCAAGACGTAAAAAACTGGCTTTGTTGAAATGTGATCCAAATCCACATGAGAAACAAATGTCATGTCACTCTCCAAATTGAATGTATGCTGTGATTGAATGTTGTTTTGAAGAGATTGAATGTTTTTTTGAAGAGATTGAATGTTGTTTTGAAGAGATTGAATGTTGTTCTGAAGAGATTGAATGCTGCTTTGAAGAGATTGAATGTTGTTTTGAAGAGATTGAATGTTGTTTTGAATTGTTGCTTATTGTTGAATTTATGATTGTATGCATATATTCTTTTTTAAATTTTTGCACTGATGTACAAGAGAGAGAAGTATGTGCTGAAGAAATGAAGAATATATTGTTGAAATATTTGCATACATTTATTTTAAAAATTATGTTCCCTGGTATTTGCCTTTCTTGCTGAAAAAGAGGAAAGGCAGTGAGGAACTCAGATCACTACTTTCAAACTTCATGAGCAAATTAGAGGCATCTGAACCTTCAAGCAATCAGAGGTGATTTGAGTGGCAGCTTGTATAACAGTTTGTGAGTAATAACTTCCTTCCTTCCAAGACCCTTTATTCCTTTGAAGTGATAACTTCCCTTCAAATTTCTAAAATAAATTTAAGAAGGGAGCGCCAAAAAATGCAATATGTATAACCAGTTCTGCCTATGGCATTTCCCTGTAATCATTGTAATTTTGTCAATACTCAAGATATTTCCAATTTTAAAAATTTTGAATGTGGCAAACATCAAGGCGCTTCTTATAAAGTTTTCAAAAGTAATTTTCATCAAGAAATGAATTTATGCCACATTTGTAAATTAGATTTTCCAAAAAATTCTGTTTTGTTCATTTTAGGTCATTTTAATTTTTCAATATTCCTTCAATTTCAAAAATTTTCCAAGAGTATGTGTGCAGGGAACTTTATGAATTTACTTTTTTGTTGAAATTGTTGAAAATGGTACAAATAAAAATGGGAGTATAAAATTATGTTTTTGAAATTTTCATATGGTTTTGAAAAATCTTTTGGCATTTTGCAATAACTTAGTCAATTTTAAAGCATGAATATTGTTGAATATTGTTTCAATTTAGACATTACATTGAGCATTTTAAGAGTGCTCCATGGCTCCTACACTGTTTACTATGTGTTTCCTCTGTAACCAGGAGCAGTCCCCTTTCTGAAGTCTCTCAAGCATGGGCACAAGAGAGGGACTGCAGCCACCTGGGGAGTGGGACTTGGGAAAGGGGGAGCAGCTCCTTTCTGGTGGATACTATTTTAGCTCCATCAAGATGTCCCTTCACGGAGATGCCATACCATTCAATTGGCTGGACACCTTCCAAACCCCACTGTTACTGAGATTTCTCACCACAAAGGTTTTAAATTGTATTTCCCATATTAAATTACTGAATGTTGAAGTATTGGCCCTGTTTTCTGCAACATCAATAGAATTTTGAAATCTACATGTCCCTCTTCCATATTTTCTTTTTGTGGTTCACCCAGTTTTCTTCCCAGCTAATGTTTTCTGTAAACAGCGGACTATCAATTCCCAGAAAAATCTGCATTTTCTCCCAGAACTGTTCATAAAATCATTTACTTGTTACATTCAGCACCCTTGTGTTCTCCTTCTGGACAACAATTGGACTGTTAGATTGTCTTGCAACGCATTTTGCTTTTCTTTCCTGGAAAATATCATGGTCATCATCACCAGAAGTCAATCTCCAAAAGTCTTCATTCTCATGCAAAGGTACATTGGGTACATTGACATTTCCTTCTGAACTCTTCCGTCTATGATGTTTAGAGGGAAAAGGATACTGGGTTCTTTCTTGGGAAGTATTAGGAGTGCTAGCAGCTCCTGGTGGGGTATGATGTTCATTGATGGTTTCAGAGAGAGTTGGGAGGCCTTCATCCACTGGGTTGAGGAATTTGCCAAACTATGTGTTTCCTCTGTAACCAGGAGCAGTCCGCTTTCTGAAGTCTCTCAAGCATGGGCACAAGAGAGGGACTGCAGCCGCCTGGGGAGTGGGACTGGGGAAAGGGGGAGCAGCTCCTTTCTGGTGGATACTATTTTAGCTCCGGCAAGATGTCCCTTCACGATGTAATGCAATATATGAAAAGAAACGTTAAATAGCGCTGTGCTTGCCTAAACTTATGTATTGGGAGTATGAGTATACGTTTTGAAGGAAGACTGTGACAACATGTTTACATATGATGAAAAAAAATATAGCAGAGATATACTTTTTATGTTCGTATGACTTGCAAAAGTGACATATTTAAATAATAATCTTGGATATGGTTTTGCAACTTTGTTTTCAGGGAGTGATTCTTTTTTAGTAATACTTTTTTGATTAAATCATACAAAAATGAATGAACATGTACAAATTAAGTCACGTCCTGATCATCCAAGGAATGAAGAAGGCATTCTGCTACCATGGTTATCAACTATTATTAATTGAATTGAAATTGTACATCTTATGACTATACAATGACATGGTTATAAAACATGAAATGATGATGATCCTCAGTCATTCAGACATTCGTATGTGTATTCCAGCATTCCACCCTGACCCATTAGTGAAGAATTCTCACACACAATACAGTCAGGGCATACTTTTGCCAGGTATAGCTCCTGGTCTTGGTGGCAGACCAAAACGTCATATTCAGCAACCAAGGAGAGTTGCTGAGTGTAAGAACTCATCAGGACAGGAAACAAGTGGTGACAGTGATTTTTCCAAATCACAAGACGAACCTTGGAATCCTGCGGTACAAGTTGGAGTAAGACGTAGAACTAGCAGTCATTATTATCCTGGTAAGTCATTATCAATATAACCTAAGTAGGGGAGAATAAGTGGGGAGAATAAGTTGTAATATGTATTGTAATTTATTCATGAATAATGAGAAGTAAAAGATGCATTGGTGTGGAATACATCAAAACATAATAATACAAATGTGTGGAAACATTGTGAATTGTGAATAATGATGTATTTTAAATAAATGTGAAATATGTAAAATCTTGTAACTGATAATTGTACATATAATGCCGACATTCATCAGCATAACAGGCATTATGCATAGGCAAAACCATGTTTAAAGATTGGGCAAAACCATAACATTTACACTTCACGTTTAAGACTAGTGAATCATGAACAAACATCCAAAGTAGACTTTAATTACATCAACTTCTTGCAGATCTGCGGCACAAATTTCAAGTTTGCAGTGATGTCCGACTGCAAGAATCTGTACCTCAGTGGTTTAACACACCATATCAAGGGATACAGCAGCCACAACATCTTCCCCTAACTGATGGACCTGCAATTCATCCAGTAAGTTTGATGCTTACTCAGCACATTTTGCCACAACAGCATCCCAGCATACCGTCAACTGCGCACACTGCAAATTATACACCAAACAATGTGACAGGGGACAATGTTGGGAACCAAAATTTTGCACATACAACAAGTACAGCTGGAGTTACAGGTACCAGCATGATGGAAAAAGGTAAGTCAGAATTTAAGTATTGCAAAGCATTTAAAAACATACCTCCTTTTGAAGTTGCAGGAAATGAGCAAGCCTTAAAAAAAACACTGCAAGTTCAGGGAAGACTTGTACAACACAATTTCAAATCACCTGAACCAGCTGATGCAAACAACAGGCCAATGATATGTCACACACCTTCCTTTCAAGCCAAATTTGGGCGTGAAGGTAATGTTCCTGGCCGGGAATACAGCACAATTCAAAACCAATCACCAACATACATCATCCCGAGTGTCAGTAATCATTGTGAGTGTGTTTTGATCTAATAGCATGATCAGAATGTAAATGAATTTTGTAATGATATTCTTAATAATTGTAGCACTTGCATCAAATGCAACAGAAAATGGTAGTGCTGACCAGCAGTACTCTATGAATGAATCAAACGAGTCCCCAGCCAATGAAGCCGCTGTAAGGTTGTTGGCTTCATTGGATGCCACAAACTCCATTGGATTAGTTGAAAATGCCCATCAGTCATCAAAGATTGAAGGTTTGTTGGAATTTTTGCTAACATGTTCTACATGCACTCATAAATTTCACGTACATGGAAATTTTCAAATTTTTACAGGCATTGAGGAAAGATTGTTGAGTGCATTTTGCTCAATGAACCAACCAATGTTAGAGGAAATGAGAAGTCAAACAACTGAACAATGCGCAGCAGTACTGGGGATACAGAGAAGTGCGGCAAACCAAGAGATGGTGAACAAGGAAATTTTGGATAAGCTCAAAAGATTTGAAACTTTTCTAGAGGAACTTGGAATACCTCTTGAAAGTTTACTACAAGGAGGTCCTTCAACTCAACCAGATTAAAATAGTAAGTCCTAAGTCATTTTTGCAATGATCTGCTTATTCAAAATTGCATTCACTTCCTTGACAGAGGGATACAAATTTGATGAAAGGTTGGTAATTCCAGTCAAGAGGAGGAGCGAGTTGGTGGAAGTAGATGCACTCCTGTTGGACAAAACAATTTGGAAGGACTTAGTAAGTAATTCTTTACCTAATCTTCATAAAAGTAATGTCAAAAGTTGCTTTCATCTGTACGCCAACGTTGGACGGTGATTTTTGAAGAACTCCAATGTTGGGCAGCAAACATAAATACAACATTGGCATGCCAACACTTGCACATTGCCTACAAATAAGAAATTAAAGTACTTAATACATTTGTAAGAATGTTACTTCTTTTCCTGCGAATTCTTTGGATTGAACAAAACTGGAAGCCACCTAATGGAAAAAAGGCAATCAGTTGCTTCATGCGGCGCTTCTTCCAGCACCAGATGATGGCACAGATTTACTGTGTCAATTCCAAGACACAGCACTGCAAAGGCAGAGGTGATTTCATCATTCATCATTTACTGATTATATTTTCACTAAATTTTTGATTATTAAAAAACGTATTTTGATTTTGGGATTGCATATAGAAAGGCAAAAGGACATCATCAGAACAGTCCAAGAAAGAGATTAGCTGTTTCCTCATGAACAGGACAATCCACTCATACTGGATCATGATATGTATCCCCTGAACTTACAGCATTGCCTGAACCAGCCTGAACTGAGGATTGTAAGAAAAGCACATACAATTCATACATTTGATCAAAGTTATTCACTTCTACTTCACTAGCCATTAAATAAGCTGCCAGGATTTTACGCACTCATTGAAAACTTTGCTGCTCTTCACTTGAAGGATGACAACATGCCAAAATTGAGATAATTTGCGTAAATGGAAAATGGAAAATGCATAATTTAATGCATTATTAACACTTGTACGTTTTTATTGCAGGACATTCATTAACAAGATGTTACGCAAGCTACACAATGCTGAAAGGAATACTCGGAAGGAAGCACTTTGGTTGAAGGAAAGAAGTATTGATGGCGCTGATTCAACACAAGATACAAATAATTTTGCTGCTAATTATGAAAGTGCAAAAAGTTTGAAAGAATTGAAGAACGTGTTTATTGGTAGCAGTAAGGAGCGAAGTGAATTAGAGAGTGACCTTGAAGAAGTATATGCAAAGATAGGAGACAATAAGGATAGGCATTGCAGCTAATTGTACAAAAGTATTTCAAATATTCATTGCTGTATTTGTTTCTTTCAACCCGGAATTGATATGGGTGGTTTTGGGAAAAAAAAACTCAGCAGTAATGTGAATTGACTTCCTTTTAATTTAATTCAAAAGAAAATAAACAAAGGACGGCGTCATTGTTGGCAACTAGTAAATACATACCAACAAATCCAAAACACCATTGGCCAATAAAGGATTACAATTGGTATAATTAAAAAAAAATCCAAACATGTATACGTGTAATTAACGCAACAGTTTGTGTCCTTTAAAGCAAATACTCCTATTGTTGTGTTCCAAACAAACATTGGTGAGATTGTTGGGGTCTGGTACATGCATACCGACGCATGTCGGTTAAGGTCACGTTGTAACCAACATTTCAAACCACCATTTGCCAACAACCTATTATAATTGGTATAATTAAAATAATACCATGTGAACATGATTGCGTATATTAAACTGAGTCTGTTGAAGAGCTAATAGTGAGTAGGGAGTGAATCTAATTGTTTGTTTACTAGATCCTACCCAAACTTTGCACAGACCATTGAGGCAAGGAGAAAGCTCTCCAAGTTGATGCATCTTGGTCTGGTGTATAAGTTTGGGGGCAAATGCAGGCCCAATTGTGAACAAAGAATCTTATATTTACTCATAAAGATGGCTCAAGAGAATAGTACTGTACAAAGGCACCTGCTGGAACTGCAGGCAGTGGGACCATTCAACTCAAGATCCTCACACAAAAGGTGATTTGGATACTACAGGATCAAGCTGGAGAAAATCTGGGAACAAGGCTTCCCAAACCAAAGAAACCTGCATAAGTATAAAGGTGATGTTGAATGCCTAAAAAGTGCTATAGCAAAAGGTAGAGAGAGGGAGGTATATTTAATGAATCCCAAAGGAACACCCAGTGAGAATGAACAAGAAGTGGAAAAGTAGGAGACAACAGTGGAAAAGTAGGAGACAACAGTGGAAAAGGCTGAGGAGTATTTGCAGAAGCTGGAAAAGGAGCTGAATGAATTCATGAAGCTGCAAAACCCAACAAGACTCCAAGGCAAGAAGCTCCCAAGCAAAGGAGCCTGTTCCTGTGGAAAAAACCTTCATGGTGGACAAGGTCAGAACAGGCCTACAAATGGATATGGCTGGAGAGGGTGTCAAAAGTGAACCTTCCAAGGCAGGGAGCAAGCTAAGTAGAAGCACATCAGTCACAAGCAATAAAAGCATAAATACTGAAGTGCTATTGTTTACCTTGCTCCATTTCATTGAAGAAATAAAAGAAGGAGTTGAATGTATTCAAAAGGATTGTATGAATGCAGAATATCTTCATGAATTTAAACAAATTATTGGCAGATCTTCTGAAGTGTTGCAGCAGGCTTACTGTATGGATGTTCCTCACCAAGACACCAGCAAGTTGAAGCAGGTGTCATAAGGTATACAGTATAGTCATCCCACACTCATGAACTATAAGCTAAAAAGGTGATGTTGTCCCACTCCTGCCAATATACCATCTTAATTATAATAAGAATAATGCTTATGTACAACAGGAAACTCCACAAAAAGAGTTTCCCCATTGCGCAATTTCTCAAACCTCCATGTTTCCGGCTCAATTTTTTTCAAGTCTCTTTCATTGTTGGGCAGCAAATGTTTGAATCTACTCTTAAGTGATCTATTTTGTGTTTCTGAAATATATCTCAAGCTTTCATTCTTTGGGAAAATTACCAGATTTTCCCCTGCCAAGTTCCCCACCTGATTGTGTCTTTTATTCATTTTTGGTTTGTTTTTTGTGGGTTTACCCCACAAATTTGTAGCAGAGCATAGTTCTTAAAGTAAAGATTAATCAACATTGAAATTGAATTTAAAAGGGGAAACTAATCAGAAGTAGAAATAAGGAAAGAACAAATTCATTCAAGCAATACAAAAGTGCCCAAAGATAACTCAACCATGATCAGAGGATAACGTGGGCAACTGAAAAGAGGCAACATCACCAGTACTGTAAGTAATGATAATTGCAAAGATAAATATAATTGTTCCTGATTACGTTGGACTGATAGAATTGATATGCAAAAAGAAAACTCGAACTAAATGGAAATACAGTACAAGAAACTGAACAAATAGATCATAACAAATTACAAAACAAAGATTTCATGGAAGTTATAGAAGAAGAACAACCTCACCCACCCCATATAGAGCAAAACATACTTTCTAGCATGAAACAAATAATTGTTACAATCATCCCAGAAATTGCTCAAGTCATCAACCTAGCTGATAATTGTTCCTGATTACGTTGGACTTAGTCAACAAAAAGATCCACTTATAAATTCTGATGTTCCTGTTGCTAATATCAACTTGGTAGATAATGTTGTATTGGTGATTTGTGAGGCAGATTTCCTGGAAAAATCATCTGAAACAATAAAAAATAAATCAAACTTATAAAAAACCATTGCAGAAACCCACAAGGACAAGAGGAAGCCAACCACCAGAGACTGGATGGCAACCAAGGCGGGAAAGGGACATCAAGAAAAATTAATAAAAGGAGTGAAATTGAAGAACTCATCATCATTCTGCTGCGAATTTTCAAACCATTTGGTTCAGGCTGAGATTTGACTTGACGTGTTGGAAACCATACCCTTGTGATTTTTTCATGACTGTGTTTTTATGTTCCTAAAAGAAAGAAATTGTTTGATCTTAACAAATTGAAATACAAATCTTTTCTCACATTCAGCCCCTAGTAAATGGGGGCAGGCTGGGAAACCAGCTGTTTCTTGTGCTTTTCTTTTATACTAATCTTCCTTTGAAATCAAGTTACTTTCTGAGTATTTCTCAAGTGTCAATTTCCTTCTTTTCAACGTTCTCATTGACTCAAAAACTTCATTCTGTTTTGAAACCTGCCTTTCTGGAAAAGAAAAGCTAGTTTTTGAGACAGCAAAGTCCTTGAGGAATGGTAAGTAAATGATTTTTTAACCTCCTAATCTGATTATTTCATAGAGTTTTTGATCAATTCACTGAACATATGGCTTTTTAGATGAGATTACTTGTGTTTCTCATGTAACCCACATTATACCAAGGGATTCTGGAGAGTATTGTATATGAAAAACAGGGAATCTTCTATGAAGATCACTCACCATCTATTGGATGCACTGGGAAGATGGAAAGTGCCTTTACCAATACCAGGTTGTGTTGCAGAGGATTTTGACCTTGCTACAAATTATTTTGGCATAATTGGGGACTGGCATCATTGGGGACTGTATTTGGAACTCAGATAGAAACCTGCAATCATGGTTCTTGGGACATCTATGACTTGAACTTTTAATATAACTAAGTATAGGCGGTGCTATAAAATGAGGATAATTTCATAAATATATTCTAGACAAGAAAGGAAATCGGAGTTCCTTTCAATTGAAAGTTGGATCAGTAAACTTATGAAAAATCTCAGTGGAAGGATTGGATGATATAAGACTCAAACACAGACAATAAAGATGAAAACAGAGAAATAAAACTGCTCAATCAGCTGGGCAGCAGCTGGGACTAAGAAGTCCTAGTAAAAAGTGCTGTACTTTTCTTTGGAATAAACAAGGCAATAAACGCGCAAGTTCTGGAAAGATTTGAAAGATAAGACTTGCGTGGTTTGAATTTCAACAAGAAGATAAGACTTTTGTAAGGTCTGAAGGCTTTGACAATCAAGACATGAGTGAGTGTTTTTCTGTTTGTCAGCAAACAGGAAAATTATATCAATGGATAGAAGAATGCAGAAAACTGTCCTTGGTGTTTAAGGAGTTATCAGGAACAGATTTTTAAAAGGACAAAACAAATTTTGGGAGGAACATTGTGGGAACTCAAGGTCAACTCTGGTCCCAGGAGATTCCTTGAGGATTAGCAGCTTTGGCTAATTCTGCAATTCTACTGTTTCTAAACACCCCTTACTTTTATTTTTGACAAAACCCCCCTTTTATTTTTGAATGAGAATCTTTTTCGAGAGAAAAAACAAAAGAGCCTTGAAACATGAGAAAGTGCAACATAAAAGCAAGTGAAAACCAAACAAAACAAGTAATTTTCATCTGAAAAGTGCATGAGCGCACAAATGGAAAGCTCGTAAATTTCAAGAATGGGATTGTTTGTCGCATTTTTCAGTCACGAAGTTTTGAGATTTACGATCTGATTTGTGCCTTTTGCTTCTGAGAATGGTAGTAAAACAGTTGCACACCCCCCCCCCCTCCAGCAATTTAGTTATTTTGCCTCTGTTTTGAGAAGAAGTGTTTGCAAAAACTGGATCCTGTGCAGCTGTTTCTTGGGAGCAGGGATGAGGGGGTGACTTTGGAAGTTTAAAGTTCCAGTTGTCAAGGACTTCCAGTTTCAGTTTTGATGAGTTCCTGAGCATGCAGTGATTAGTTGAATTTCCTGTAGCTAAGAAGACTTGCACAGATTTTAAACATTTCAAGCGTATTCAATTTCTGCTCAAAGGATGAATATAGAGAGTTGAGGAGATACAGTTTATGTGGCTGGCCAGGCCTAGAGGTAAAGGAAAGAACAGTTTTTCAAGAGGTGCCCTGAAATAATTCTCAGATGTTACTTCTCTTTCCCTTCATTGTCGTGCACAACTTTCCATTGAGGTGCTGTTTGATTTTCCAAGTGGTTCCTTTTGACCTTTCCTTTTGCAAAGCTTATCAAAACGTGTTCCTTTTCACAATTCAATTTAAAAAAAATTTCACCCCTGTTGAGCGCTCCGGTGCTTATTGATTCAGATTGGATTTTTCTCATCACAAAACCTTTTCACGTTAAGAAGTATACCAGATGCTTTGATTCTTTCTTGTTTTGATTTCTTTGCTTTGAAATTCTCCGCTTTGATTTCTCTGTTTTGATTTCTTTGCTTTGAATTCTCCTCTTTGATTTCTCCATTTTGATTTCTTTGCTTTGAATTCTCCCCTTTGATTTCTCTGCTTTGATTTCTTTGTTAAAGATTTTGGTTTTAAAATCTCTGTCTTTGATGGCAAAGGAATGCCATATTAAGCACAAAGTTTTTTAGTGATTTGAGGTAGAACTCCATTTGTAGGAAAGACGGAGGTTTTCAAGAATATGACAAGAAAATTTGGATAGGAAGAACACACATGCTAGACCCATAGACATTGCCAAACGTGATCCAATTTTCTCTCTTAATCCCAGTCAGTTTGGTTAAAGTTTTTTTTTTACAAACAAATTTTTAGAATTGTCCTCTAGGACTAAGAGAATTGTGAAACTTGATGAGTGATTAAATTTTGGGTGGTCCTTGGTATCTTTTTTGGTTTTCAGAATTTGCCTGGAGTGATAGAAGCCTTTTACTTCTTCAAAAGAATGAACGTTTAATTTGAAAAATGTCTAATAAGAACTTTTTGGCGGAAGACAGTTGTCTGTTAGTCATTGGTAAGTTGATCAGAAAAGAAGACAAGAGTTTTTTCTGTCTAAAGGTTTATTCTAATTCTTTGCAGATCTTGACGTTGATGATGATCAGCTAGGTTCCTCCTTTTAAGCTGTCCATGAGGAACAAATGCCATCCCACTGAGAGAAGGAGGATGAATCTGCTTATATTCTGGGTATGTATAGTTTTCCAAAAAGAAAGGGTAATGGATGTGAGAAGATTTTTTTTAGAAGGATTGAAAATGATCTGATAATTTATTACGACAGAACCTTTTGAGGACCATGAAATTGTCCAGGAGGACAAAACTGGAACTGTTCAGTTGCAAGAGGTTTTCAAAGGACAAGCTAAGGATCTTTGAGAGTTGGACCAGGCAGTGTGGAGGCAGCTTTTGGACTACGCTGAGGTTGTTTGAAACCGAAGTATTGCTCAAATGGCCTAGAAAGCCCTCTCATTGGACTTAAAGCGCTGCCAAGAAAGTTCTTCACAAAAAAGAGCTTATCTGGAGGAACTTCAACAAGATGTTGCTGAACTAGATGAACAGAGTGAGCATCTCATTGAAAGACAACAGCAGTGCTAACATTGTCAGTTATTATTTCAACTGGCTGACCAAGAGGCTCAAGTTAGCCAAAAAGAGTATGCGGTGGCAATAAGGGATTGCTCTTCCAGTGACTTGGGGACTTTTCTCCCAATGCTAAGGGGATTGAAATCCTTCTGGTTTGAACTGGGATCAAGTTGTCACGTTTCACACAATGGTGAGAAGTCTTTGTAACCTTTTATTCAAGACTTGAAAGCTCCTTTATTTCAACAATTATTGATTATATTTTTACTTTTTTACAGAAAACAATATGATGATGATTCATTTGGGAAGAGGGGATGAAACCATCTTACTCAATATTGGAACGCTGGATCAAATGCTAAAAACCTTTTCTGCTCATCAAGGATTGCCACTGGTTCCAAAATTATCAAATTGTCAGGAATCTCAGTCTTCCACTGCATCACCTGCTCTTCCAGCTGCCTCATTGTCACAAACTTCTAATGGAGCATTGTCATCAAGCCATTCTCAACCTTCTACTTTGCATCAGGCTGCGCCAATAAGTTCTACTTCTATACTTGTGGGAACACCCTCTATATCTTGCTCATCAACTGTTTTCAATGCTTCCGTTACTTCCTCCTCTTTGGACGCAGAATTGAAGTCTGACTTTGAATTTACTGATGGTAATTGCTTTCAATTTTCTTTTAAATATGAGATCAGGTGATCAATTGTTTTGTTAACCAATTTTTCAGAGGAACTAGGAAATTTAGTGGGAACAAAACAATATTCTTGCAAGGACCCAATTGAATGTTGTTGAGTGAGGCGTCTTGCCTTGGTTTGACTCCGGATCATGTAAAGAAGCTTGGTTCAATTCAACTTCCAATTCCGGGAGTTCTTGTGCAAGATTGGAAGCATGGGACACCAATGTTTAAACATAAAGGTAAAAAGAGGAAGAATGACCCTAAGAAGACAGCTAAAATTATATTGTCATCAATGACAGCATACATTCAATTTGGAGAGTGACATGACATTTGTTTCTCATGTGGATTTGGATCACATTTCAACAAAGCCAGTTTTTTACGTCTTGCATATGACTGCGGTTCTTCCAATACAAGTGTTTCAGGTAGAAAGAAACTGAGCTAATTCAGTGAATTGATTTTTCAATTGCTTCCTTTTATCTTTTTCAGTATTTGGTTAGCAGGATCTCCTTTGCATACGGAACATGTTATACTCCCGCAATGTGGAAAAGGAGAGTTTATCAAGATTTGAATCTGGATGAACACTTTGAATTTGCACAAGTCTATGTCAGGATTGGAACTAATGATTTCAAGGAGTTGGCAAAGAAGACAAAAGACATCATGGACACCTCTTTTGAACAATTGATGATGAAATTCAACTACTTTATGAGCAGGATTGCAAGTGAATTTGGAATGACTGCCTTTGCGCTGGGGGCTTCACCTCCTCCCATTTGCGCTTATCATTCCTTTGTTCATTCTGGATTGGTAACCAATCCTCATAGACTTCCCATCTTTTGGCTTTGATTCTTGGATGGGACTGGTAATGTTGCTGACTCTATCAGAACCAACGCGGCTCATGCATTACAAGATGCATTTGGGCTTCATCTACAATCTTTGGTTGGAGTTCATCAGGGAGACCCAGAAATTGATGGACCTGGATGGATTCCCCTACCAACCACAACTCTACATTTAGCTCCATTTGCAAAGACAAGTGATATTTGCAGGCGTTCAGACATTTGTTTATGCGTGCATACTTGGTTTTGCTTGGGACCATGCAGTGGCGATTCAACTTGGCCTTGCAATAGAATTTGGGGTAAATATTTGGAAAAATATCAGTTCTAGCTATGGGACCCCTCCAGTACGGCAACCTGATGGCCAATCATAGGAAGGAAAATCTCATCAGTTTCATACTCATTGCGGTGCCAATGGAACAGCTTACTGTTTTGGGAAACCGTTTGGTACCCTCAGAAGAGATGGGGAACGTCTAATTCCCCAAGATACATTTAACGTGTACGTTTCAAAGAAACTGCTTATTGTGACTTCAGAAATTAATGCAGTCTGATAGTGAAATTGTTGCTCTACCAAGAGCACCCTTGGCGCAATGTTGGAAGACAACGTTATTCCTGAAACCCTAAGTGCTGGACCAAGTGCGGAATTGTGGTAGACAGTTATGTCCCAGGAGCCTTGTGGTGACAATATGGGCCTTGCCACAGTTTCTTTGGATGAGGAAATGCTTCCTCCTCCAGTTTTTGGTGAGTGTTCCCATTTCTGTTGGCTGTTGAGGCTAGTTTGCGAGAGCTTTTTTTTTTTTTCCTGTTTCCTTGTCAGTGGTTCTGCCTCCTCAAGGTGCCATTGTTTTCCCCCCCCCCCCCCC
>CAJPEX010000650.1:23471-89029 GCA_905338405.1 Notodromas monacha
AAGGGGCAATTCCCCCCCCCCCCCCCAGAAAGTGAGGCCAGTGCATTGGATGTTCTCTCACATTGGCGTGATGCTGCTTGGTCCGCTGAGAGTGATTCTGGAGAGTTGGCAGATACAGTGAAGGCTGTGAAGACTTTGAGGGAGCTTGCAGCCAGGTTGCTGAGCATGAACCCAGCTAGCCTTTGTTGGTTGATGGAGTTGGTTCTGTTTGTGGAATTAGAGACCTTGGAAAAGATTGCCAGGGATCATCTTCTGGTGGAGCTTAGTTGCCTCAGGCATGATGTGTCTGGGTTCTGGGACGAGATACAGCAGCAGGAGGATGCCTGAGAGGTCCTCCAGGTTGAAATGGATGCTGTTGTTTGGCGTCAAGAAGAACTGGAGGCTTCTTGCTTGCTGGCTGCCATGGTCTGCTGTGCAGCCAACGCTGAGATGAAGAAGGTTGAGGCCTCAATCCAACGTGTTCTTGAAAGCAATGCAAAGTTGTTTTTGGTGCTTCTGGCCGGGATGCCCCAGCTCTACTTGGTCAAGGGGCTAGCCTAAAAGGAAACAATGTTGTGTGAGTATAAGAGTAGTGGGTTTTTTCAACCCATTCTGTAAGGTTTTGGTGACTAATCCAATCCTTTTCCCCTGTCTGTGGTGCCATCTGGCAAGCTGCGCCTTTGGGAGGCCAGAGGCAGCCAGGTTTTTTCTGGCTCCAAGGAAGCTCTCCTGGAGTAGTGGCATTCAAAATATTCTGAGGCTGCTGCGCAGACTGAGGCGGAAGGAGATGAGGCCGTCTCACAGATCCTGGCAAAGATCTCTGATTGGTCATCCAATGTTGAGGTTAAGCGCATTGCTGGGTGGATGAAGAGAGCATCAGCTCTGGCTATTTGAGAGGAGTCCCTGGCTGCCTTGGTGCTGAGTTGGATCTGGCATCCATCCTCCTGGAGGATCTGGCGGTCTTGGAGGCATCCATCCCTGAGGTCAATGACAAACTCGACCATCTCTTGAATGGGTGTGAGTTGCCCCTTCTTCTGCTGGAGATATCTGACTTTTTCCATTTCTTGGACATTGACTGATTATCTTTTACCCCTCTTTTTTGCTTTCTTTGTTCAGGGAATCCCCAGCAGAAGTTTCAGGTTGGAGCATTCTGTCTGAACAGGAGGGATAGAGTCCTGTTCCAACGCAATGTCTGTCATTGGCTGGGCATGATGTTGAAGCAATTTCTCCAATACATGACGGATCTGCCTGTTCTGGGATGCACTATTCAGCATTCTTGGTTTGGGTGCCAAAATGTCCCAATGCCAATGGTGGCAAGTCCCAATTGGCCAGATATGCCGATTGTCTTGCTGCTGAGTACCTTGATGTGCCAGCCATGGGCTCTAAATGAGTGGCCCTTCCTTTTTTGCAAGGGTGTGACATTGGACATGAGTGCTTGTCCAATCTTCAATTTTTTGCACTTGCTGAAAGGGCGACCTCTTCAGTTATACCAGGTTTGTGCAAGAGACGTTTGTTACTGAACTTGAAGTTTCATCTGTCACTGTTTTTCAATTCTAGTACTCCCTGAGTGGCTGGTGTGCACTGGTTGGGGGGAATCAAGTAGTGTCCCCAAGGTTGATGAGAGATTGGGTGTACTGGGATCTTTGTCTTGGAGAAAACTTTGAGTTTACCCACATCTTTGTAAGGGTTGGAACCAACAATATTAAGTGCCTATGATCTGGTCTTCATTTCAGCAAGTACCAGACCTTCATTGATTTCCGGGAGGATCTGCAATGGTATCACTGTGACCTGGCAGCCCTTTTCAAAGCGTTGGTGTTTGCTCTGGGGGCAGTTTTGGTGTTGGCGGACTTTCTCCCTGATGAACCAACAAAGAACTTGGCATTTGGGCACTTGCCCGCGTGGAAGTATCTGCTTTTTGCGCAGCTGCATGCCAACGCCATCTGCTTTGGGTTGAGGATGACTCTGCCAAATCCAGAGCTGTGGGGAGCTTATCTGTGAGCAGGTCAGTGTCCAAGGTGGGCACAGAATGGGATGGAGATCCCGTTGGTTCCCCTTATCTTCCTCACACGCATTTGGGGGAGGAGGGTCCAGTTTCATGTGGGCCATTGAAACCCTTTTCTATCAACAAGGGACATTTTGGAATCAGATTGTTTCAAGATTTGACTGTGCCTCCTGCTTTTCTCTTTTAATGTTCTGACGAACCCACACTGTCTATGCAGATTTGTACACATCTCCATAATCAATCACTGCAATTAAGCCACAATGCGCTTTTTTTCTTCCTCACAAATATTTCCATGTAAAATCCTGCTTTAATTTGTCAATAATTCATTTTCCTCAACGCATTTCTTACAGTGTTGACCTTACCAAAATCAACGGCATTTTACAAATTGTCTTCAGGACAGGTGTTGCCACAGAGACAGATTTTGCCTGATGCCACGCAGGCAAACACTGAGATTGTTGGCAGGGTAGAACTTGAAGTGAAAGGATTTGATGGGAATGTTGGCGACTGAAGTCCACACAACAAGAAGGTGCTGAAAAGAAAGTTGTAAAAATAGAAGATTTCAAGAAAACACAGAATCAGCCCGGGACAAGGGCCAGGAATTCACGGTGGAATCCCTATTTATATTTGAAGTATATTTCAAAAGTCCCAAGATAAATTATTAGAAATAGACACAAATAACACAAGTTTAGGAATTAGACAGAGATAATTGATTTGAAAAACCTCTCAAAGACCTCTGAATGCACTGCAATGGCAACAAGATTCGAACTGTACTGTCTTTTGATAAAAATGGGGTATTTATTAATTTCTTCTCTGGTCTTTGATCAAGGGGGTTGATCAAGGGCAGGAAAATCTCGAAGGCCTGGGATTGGCCGATAAAACAGTAATCAAAAATGCCTTGGCGCCAAGAAAGTTTAATTTTTTCTTGGTGGAGGGGAAAGCTGTTGACAGATTTCATCCGTTTTTTACGCAAGGGTGGTTTTCCACCCGATTAGATATTCATAATTGATTTTTATTCGTGGTGCGCAGCGAGTCCCCAACAGGGAACACCTGGTTTTTTTTCTCAAAAAGGCAGTCACCAAGAAGCAGTTTAAATTACCAAAGCTTGAAGTTGCTTGGGTAGACTGGTTAGCAGAACAACCATCATTCAAGCATATGAAGGTTAAAAATATGAGATATGAAGATGAAGTAGTTATTGGATTATATCAAGAAAAACTAATGTTGCCAATTCAGACTCATCAATCGAGGATGAAAAGACAGGCATAGTTGGTATTGAATCACTATTGGGATGGACATTAAGTGGTCCAGTAGATCCCAATGACCCACAATTATCTGATATCCTTGCCTCACTTGCTAGTAAGTTAACAGCAAAGATCAGAAGATTTACAGGCATTGAATTGGCTGGAATCATGAAGGATGACAAAGGGCCTTGAGATCTAGTCCCATGGAGAGAAAAACAAAGAAATGCTACACATCAAAATGGTACACAATTTGTGGTACACATCTTCTGAAAATGTAAAAAGGATTGAAAGTAAGCCCTCTATGGTGGTTGTAACCTTGAGAAAGGAGTTTGGTTCATATCTATGAGCTTAAGAAACAGACAAACAAGACTTTCTGTTGGAGAAAAGATTGAACAGATATACAAAGAAAACTGTTCATTTGCCGGCTTGGTGGGTCAACTTCATTTTGTAGTATCCCAGCAAAGTCAGACAAATCTTCAACCAAATCTATCTGGCAATCAGGAAATCTGTCTTCCTGGTTTATAAGAAGGCTGAGACAAATCAATTCCTTAATATAAGATGGCCAATGTTAACCGTCAAACAAAATATACATAAATTCACAAAAATCTTTTTCACTGCTGCTGCTGCTTATGGCCATCTGTTCCAACATTAGAAAATGCAGATTGTTATCTGAGAATTTCTTGTCCTTCCTGCAAGAACTATTTCAAAATCCAAAAATAGTTTCTCCCATCTCCCATTCTTCAGAAAGGCCTTATTTCAAAATAAGGCCATGAGATGATTTTTCCTTTGTTTAAATTACAATGAAATCCATGCATGTTTTTGGATTACAATAGGACAATTGGGGCAATAAAATATTGCCTTGTTTGATTCTCACAATGCCATGGCCTAGAGTTTATCTTACATATAAACTCTAGGCTGATCACCAGCAAGACCAGAATTCTCTGAACCTGCAGTTGGCGTTTTCTCGAGAAACTTCCACTAGCGAATTTCGGAAGTCTCTCCTGTTTGTCTGAGTGTTATTTTATATTATATGAAATATTGGAAAGATTGTAATGTGCATTTTACAAAAGAATATATTTTACCTGATATAATTTTTAACCAAGTGTTCTATTTTTATTTAAAAAGTCCATGAGGACAACAAAATGTAGCATAATTTCAATGCAATGCAATTCTTGGCTAGTCGTGCTTGTGAAGCAGTAGCTTTTTTGTTATGCAGTATACGCAATTGTCAGAACTCAGAATCAAGAATCCACACTCCCCACTTGAACACAGAAACCCCATCAAACGGGACGCTTGCTGTTTTCCAGATGCAGTCACGAGCCAATCTTCCAGGACTGTGAAAAAAGTTGATTCAATCCATCAAGAAAAGCTGATGGACTACCACAAAAACTGACGAAGAATTGTCCTGACGCAGTTCGAATAAACCTAGGCTCGCATTCGATGGGAGGGACCCTTAATAACCATTGTTGAGGACCTCAAGAGCTTAATCCTGGTGTTGACTGGCTTTTTGACCGCCCACAATCGACGAACGACAAGGTCACATTCCATTTTCGTACGGACAAGAAAACTTACCACAGGTGTCAGTTTCGACGGGGTTAAAAATGCAGAAGATCGCCATTTTTCACTTGTAGCATGCGGCCCGTAATTTTGGCTCAACTTCGTCAATGTTTCGTCCCAACAAGTTGAACAAGCAGAAGTCGTCCATGAAGAATGTCGCGATTCGCGTAGAATTCTGCGAAACGAGAAGCGAAAATCATAGTAGCCTCACCACCGCCAGAAAATGCAGAACTTTTTCACCTCGGAACAAGTCACGTCCTCCAGACGCGCGTTCTAGCCGTCGGAAACGCAATTGTGACAGAACTACGACGCCAATGACACACACAGTGCTTCTGACGACATCTACATGAGACAGAACAGGGAATTATTCAAGCAAGACCGAATCATACGAATTCCCCAATAAGCAGCATGCAAAACCATAGGGTTTTCACGTCCAGACCGAGCATCGGACTAAGTACAGTACATGACTTGCCCATCAGTCGCATACGATGTTATACATTTCCTGTACACTCACATCTGGATTTCTTTTTCGCGCTTCTCGTCCAAGGCCTTCTCCCACTATATATCCGCTCAGAAATACAGCCACACACACCGGTTGGGTAAGGACGGCGTTGGCTTCAACTATAATGAAATCATGCGGTAAAAAAAAACCCATCGGTTGAAGATTACAGCACGTGAGAGTTGTAAAAGGCTTACACGGTGTATACGCGCAGATCATCTTGAACGCCGAGGAATATGTCAGATTAATCACATAATTTCTTGGATGTTCCTCATCGCTCACTAGATTCGTCATGGATCCCGATGTTCACCAATATCAGGATGGCTCCTGGTCGTCTTGCAACAAAATAAAACAAAAATACAAACCATCATTTCACAGAACTCAACGAAAGTTTCCATTAAATCGCGTAGAAAACCCATCAGAATACATGCTTGAATCATTGATATCATAGTGGTGCATGAACATGTCATCAGGAAGAAGACTACGAAGCTTTCAGGAAATCGTGCTCACTTTCGGCGCTATTGAACTCTAGCGATGTCACGGGAAACGTCACTATCGTTCCCACTTTCTTCCCATTCCACTCATGAGAAATCAGACCCTCCGACATGGAAATTCGTCACACTCTCTCACTCAGGTCGGCAGTTGCTCCCAGTATTCACTGTCGTTGAACATGGCCTGTGAGTGATTTGGCGATCGATTTGATGAAGAATCGAAGACACTCCCGCCCCTCATAACATCTGTCGGTCGAGGTATCGTCCTAAAGGACCCCTGGAATATACCAATACATAGACGTATAAGAATTTGCGGCTCCGAATTCTGTCAAAACTGTTCCCAAGCATAAGTCAGAAAACATGCTATAATCAAGAATTTCATACGGTGGTGCATGTACAATATCATCACTTACACAAGTGGTCATAAATACAGAATCCACCTCACCTGCGCCAATTGGATTCGGTTCACCAAGACATCCCGCAAATATCACAATGAGAAAGTGAAGTAAATTCACGATGAACGAGATTTTTCCTACTCGACAGAAAAACGAGAGTTCGATAATGAGCCGTCTCTTTCGAAGGCTTCCGAACTGCCGAATGATTTTCAACTGAAATGGAAGCAAATACATTTCACTTCTGTTAGTTCCCGTGCGCAAATTAGAAATGCACGAAACAGTGCGAGCTTATGTGAACTATCCACACGAAAAACACACGACATCGTTAACAGAACCCATTTGTAATTAACTGCTTCGGCTAAATCTATAACGGCCGGTCGCCATCACACGACACGTAGTACAGTGCAACGCACATCTGAGGATCTGACATCCTCAACGACAATCTATCGATGTTCTTAGCGACATCTATGTGGAAGGAGTTTGGCGCGTGACTCGAACTGGGACAGCTCCGGTTTTTTTTTCCAAGGTCACTGTGGGTAATTTTGTGCAGCCCTGCTCCATGAGGAGATGTTTCGCCGGCGGAGCCTTTGGGGTCGTCACCTCGATCATGTGGGTGAATTCTCGGAGTTTCGTAATCCTCACTGTATGACCCGTCCTATACTGTACATAGTTAATTTACTTCACTTTCTTATCGTGTGATATTTGCGGGATGCCTGGTAGAGCATCAGAAGCCCAAATGTTCAAGGTGAGTTGGTTTCTATGCTTATTACTACCTATTGAAATGATGATACTGTACATGCACCACCGTATGAAATTCATGATTATAGCATGTTTTCTGACTTGTGCTGGGATACCGCTTTGCCCGAATAAGGAACTGCAAATTCTCTTACGTTCGTCTCTGAATTGACTTATTTCAGGATGAGACCTTGACCGATGGAGGTTGAGGGGAGCTGTTTTTTATTCTTGGGCAAATGGATCCACACACAATTCCACTTGTGCAGGTATGCATTGCTCAGTTTCAGATATTGACCTAAATACGGTCCGGTAACTTCGGACGTTAACGTGACGATGTCTTGCATGCACTACCTTATGATTAAAATGATTTATGCATGAGTTCTGATCAAATAATCTGGTTCTTCTCTGCTTTTTGTACCCTAGGATGCTTGTAGTAACATTTAGTCGTTTCTGCTTTTTCAGGCCGTTTTTAAAGTGAATGTGTTGGGCACCATCGTGCAGCCGCCCGGAACGAAACCATGGTGTGAATTCCCCTCTTCGGGAGGTTGATATCCGCCGAAAGGAATAACGGAAAGAAAGTGAGCAGGATTTTCTTATACCTTGGTAGTCTTCTTCCTGATGACATTTTCATGCACCACTATGATATCAAGGATTCAAGCATGTAATCTGATCATTTTCTATGCGATCCGATGGAAAACTCTCTGTCGAGTGTTGGGAATTGATGGTTCTTGTTTTGATTTAAGGAAAGACGAGCGATTTCATGAATCCGTGATCGATGATCACGAATTTGCGGAGGAATGACGGGAATGTTCCCAAAATCGTATGGCTTTCTTGTTCCGCGCCACTTCCAGTGTACCGACGTCGTTCAATTCTTGACGTCGAAATCACAGGTTTGCATTATACAGTATTCGCCTTTTTTCGCCGAGTAATTCATGCCAGACAAAATAAATGCAGGCGTTCGGCGTTCACGAAACATTGACCATTCCATTCGTGATGAAGTATTCTGGTTCTTGGGGTTGACCAACTGCTGTAGCTCAAACGGAACTATTTAGTCTTCGTGAAAATATTCCGGGATTCCGAGTGTTGGTATTCTACACGTAATTCGTCCGGCCAATTCGTGCGATTTCGAATCCAAATATTCTTGCAAGAAAGAGCATGTCTTGCTCAATCACTCATGATTATACTATTTTCAGTTGCGTTTGGAATTGGCGGTATAGTGACACGAACTAGGGTCGTGCTGAAGACTCCAAATGAAGCATTATAGCCGTCCCGTTTGGGGAGCGCGATGGATTCTTCGTGTATTGCCTTCACATTTTGTATTAGAACGATAGTGACCCGAATGAAGCAGACGTGTACGTTTTTCATTCATTCGAGTTATCTACGTTGTCTACTTGAATGAAAGGTTGAAGTTTTTGCGTTTGTCGTGCGTCGTTGAATTATCATATTCAGTTAAAAATAACTTGTAAAAGTCATATGGTGTATGATCCTTTCATAAGTATATTCAGTGTATTATTCCAGTCTTCCGCGTTCGGATCCATTGTCAAAATGCGTCAATCGGCTACGGGATGATTATTTTTCCTTATGAGTGAATGAAGAATAATCCAGCCACTCGATGTGAGTTATGAGACAGGTAAAATAAGGTTTCAGGAGAAATGCTTCGTGTTCTCTTTATTTTCAACAAAGGATATTTGTGTAATACATAGAACATTTTTGAAGCTGATTTGAGACACATTAAGTGGATTGTTCAGTCGAATAGCGTGACGACTTGAACCACGTTGCTTTGAAAAATGGTCAACACAGATCATGAAGTTGAACATGTACAATGTGTGGGTTGATATTGCATCAGTTGACACAAGAATGCAGATCTCCGAATATCGGGATTGTATTCTGTATCCTCCTTGAGGTGAGGAGTGATGAGCATGATATTACTGCTGTTGAAAGGAAGGTATGCTGCTTCAACAACGGATCACTGATATATCCCATAGTACTATGGAACCTGTCAAACCTGAACCTCTCCAAGTCAAATACTTCCATATGTCAAATTTTGTCAAGTCTCAGTCTGAATTGGCTTATGAACTCTCCTAATTCAAAGGGTTCCCCCCTTCAAACCTCCATAACGCTAATGTCCTGGAGGTCTTCTGGCTGTTGCTTTATTGACCAGGAAAGATGAAAACAAAATAAAATAGATGATCAAATTGGTTTGAACGGAGGTGAGATCCTCACTGGGCAAATGATCCCTTGCCTCCAAGTTCAGCATCATTTCAACAAATTTAAAAAATGTGATACTTGAAAAATATCACCAAATACAAATTTCCTGTGATCGTTCTTTCAACAAGAGTGCTTGTTTCTTGAGCTGTAAAACTCTTCAACTTGACTTCTTTGCTGATCCTGTGAAGTTCTGCTTGAATAAGTTTGAGTTTATTTTGGGGACCTACAGTGTTGCCAGTTCAGTACCCAGGCCATGGTTCTTTCAGCTCTGAATGCTGTATGTTTTGATTGGAATAGAAAAATGTCCAGTACAAAAGTGAGATTTTCAGGGATGATAGAAAGCTCTGAATTCAATTTTCAGTCTTCATGATTCCGCGTCGGATTGACACTTTGAATCACGGAGAAGGTGTGCAATTTTGTGAGATGAAGTTGGAGATCCAAATTGCCAGTTTGAGTTTCCTTTGTCATACCGCGTGGATCCAGTTAATTGTAACGGAATTCCAGGTTCAATTCTTGTCTCTTACGCCGGTGGATGAAATTTGCAACGGGATCCGAGGGTTCTAATGAACACATTGGATCCTATAAATGAAGGTAGCTGAGTCTGAACGGATAATTAGTGCTCATCCTTTGTGTTATGAGAGAACTCTTAGTTGTGACTGGCTTCAAGTGAAACTGCATTCAAACAGTAATTTCCATAGTTAAATCCTTGTTAAAGGTCCAAAAATGCATCTTCTGTTCGTCATTATTGGAAGTTTCTCTTGAGATACTCACCAAGAATCGCAAGGGTTTAAGAGAGTCTTGGATTGCAAGTTTATTTGTATAAAGCCTTCAAGTTTTTGAATGAAAGGAAACTAAATGTTTTCCGGATCAGTTTTATTCAAGAATCAAGACACATCACCAAGGGGTTGTAACATCATTGCTGCTTACCTTTGTGATGTAATAGTAATTGAATTTAAAAAATAATGTTGGCATCAATTAAGAATTCAAATTACTGGAAGGCACTCTCTAAAAATAATTTCAGGGTATAGAATTTTGTTTCAAGATTCCTAAAACATGGTGAGTTGAGAACCATATGGGACCATGAATATACTGTGCATTCATTATGCTGAAAATACTGTTGTATATAGATAGTACACTCTATAACAATTTTTTAATCCTGAAGCATTCTCTACCTTGTTGCAAGGGTTCTGGGCAATATTGTTTTGCAAGAAAAGTTTTCCCCTGCACTTCATTGTAGATGAGAGACTCCACTTATAATTTTTTTTGTGACTAATTGTGCTCCACAGAGCAATGTCTTGGAAATTGCTGTTGAAATTACATTTGGTGTTCATCTATGTGCTGCAGCTATACAGTATTAGACTGGTTTTACAGGCAATTGTATGTGTTGTGGAGAGGGTTCTAATGAACACATTGGATCCTATAAATGAAGGTAGCTGAGTCTGAACGGATAATTAGTGCTCATCCTTTGTGTTATGAGAGAACTCTTAGTTGTGACTGGCTTCAAGTGAAACTGCATTCAAACAGTAATTTCCATAGTTAAATCCTTGTTAAAGGTCCAAAAATGCATCTTCTGTTCATCATTATTGAAAGTTTCTCTTGAGATACTCACCAAGAATCGCAAGGGTTTAAGAGAGTCTTGGATTACAAGTTTATTTGTATAAAGCCTTCAAGTTTTTGAATGAAAGGAAAATAAATGTTTTCCGGATCAGTTTTATTCAAGAATCAAGACACATCACCAAGGGGTTGTAGCATCATTGCTGCTTACCTTTGTGATGTAATGGTAATTGAATTTAAAAAATAATGTTGGCATCAATTAAGAATTCAAATTACTGGAAGGCGCTCTCTAAAAATAATTTCAGGGAATAGAATTTTGTTTCAAGATTCCTAAAACATGGTGAGTTGAGAACCATATGGGACCATGAATATACTGTGCATTCATTATGCTGAAAATACTGTTGCATATAGATAGTACACTCTATAAAAAATTTTTAATCCTGAAGCATTCTCTACCTTGTTGCAAGGGTTCTGGGCAATATTGTTTTGCAAGAAAAGTTTTCCCCTGCACTTCATTGTAGATGAGAGACTCCACTTATAATTTTTTTGTGACTAATTGTGCTCCACAGAGCAATGTCTTGGAAATTGCTGTTGAAATTACACTTGGTGTTCATCTATGTGCTGCAGCTATATTTGACTGGTTTTACAGGCAATTGTATGTGTTGTGGATTTTTTTGTGACTAATTGTGCTCCACAGAGCAATGTCTTGGAAATTGCTGTTGAAATTACATTTGGTGTTCATCTATGTGCTGCAGCTATATTAGACTGGTTTTACAGGCAATTGTATGTGTTGTGGTGACTTGCCATGATAGAAGGTTAAAAGCTGTAGATACTATTCCAGAACAGTGAACCCTTGTTTAACAAACTTAATTAGACCCTACAAATGTAACCTCTAAAAAGACGAATTTTATATTGAAGGTGTGTAAACTTCCTGTAGTCCATAAATTTATGCATGGCAACATTAAGCATAGTTTCAAATGTTTATATGGAACATTCTCCTCTTTTGTTGAAAGCTGAAGTTGAATCAATCTGCAGCTGCAGAATTATATGCCCTGGAGTTTTTGCATGACTTAAAAAGAGCTGGATTAATTTGAGTTTGAATGATGTTACATTTGTATTTTTCCCAGTATTGTACCAGAATTTCCCTTAGCTCTGTATAGGAATGCTGAAGATAGCTGAAAAACTGTTCAAGAATACAGTGCATTAATTTTAGTCACCAAGAAGTACTGGTGTAAGTATATATCTTTAATACAAGCATAGAATTGCACATGTAAGATGTGCATTTTTTTATTCTGCATGCAAATAATGTTATTTTCATCCGAAAAGGGCTGTGATCTTTTCTGGTTCTGAAATATTTTGAGGACATTTTTCCAAGACACTGCATAGTGAAAAGTGAAAACTTCTCTGTAATGATTGCAGGTTCCCAATTATCACAGCAAGCTTAAAGAAGTTGTCTTGCAAGTATAGAAATGTAAATGTTCTTGTGTTGGGTATCATATGTCTGGGGAAAATGTAAAAATTGTGGATACTTTTTATTCATGTACTATAAATAAATAAATACAACCATGCAATAGATAAATGCAAGAAAATCCTCTTTAAGGAAATGAAAGATCTCTTCATTCGTTGTCGAAAATTAAGTTGATAGGGAATCAATTGCATTTATTTCTTAGAATTAGGGATTTATAAAAACATACCATTCAATAATGTTTTATGGTCTCCAAAATAGCAAAACTTTAATACTATATATTTGAAGTGATTGTCATTGTGTATTTTCCATATTACAGTATATAAAAATATTTCTTTTACAACATTATGCTTGATTTTATGTCAGATAATTGTCTATTCTTTCTACAAATTAAAGTTTTAGGCATACAGTTTTAATGGTAGTTTTGATAAATGGTCAACCCCATTAACTATTTGGTTTTTGTCAAGGTTAGACTGAATGTAATCAAAATCACCAGGAATCAAACTGCTGTGATTTTCTGTACAGGATTTCAGAGTAGGTTTGATTGAATCAAAATTTATTTCATTTTATGGTAAATAACGCAGGGTGAACCACAAAAGCTTGTTATTTTAATAGGTTTATAATTTCCTGAATAAATGTATGAAACTGAAAGATGTCTGCTTCAGGTTGATGTAATTGTGTTTGAAAAGTATGCCATGGTTTTCAGTATGTTTCTAAGAATCTTTTGAAGCTTATTAATTTACAAAAAGGTTCAAGAAGTAATGTGATGTGCCAATATCCATCAGACATGATAAATGTTGCTGAATAATGCTCAAGGTGATGTATTTTAGACTTGTCTGAGTACATTTTTGAGTAACTGTCTCAAGTATATCGACGGATTCGTGCTGGTGGTGGTTGAATTTGTCATGCACCCGCCAAACTTTCAAGTATCCTTCATGAAAAATCGAGCAAACAATTTTCCGATATTTTCATCCGCATTTGTTGATTTTTGAGTCCAGGGAAAATGATTGAAAACTAAAATCAATTTCATCTCCACGTGCATGTGTGGAAATTCGGGTTCAAACGAAGGCTGAATTCAACCAACAAACAATCTTTACTCTCTCATCGTCGTCAGCCTGTCGAAACATTCGTAGGAATATAGTAGAATCTCTTGTAAGTCAAATTTCAAAGGAACAAAAAAAAAAAATTTCAAACGAGCATTTTTTTTTTGTGCTGTGAGAGAGGTTGAAAATTTTCCGGAAATCCTAGTTGGTGATATTCTAAAATCTGACCCCCGCATCACAAATCCAATGAAAACATTTACTTTTAGCACCACATTAAATTCAATTATACTTGTTCCATATCCCATTCAGATGGAATATTCACCAGATTCAATTTAACCTTGGATTTTTTCATGTCCCAGCTTGCACCATTTCAAGAAATGGTCGCGATGAGGAATCGCAAATACTGTAATTAGTTCAATGCTTTTTGAGCCATAAAAATTAAAATTTGCGTTGCTTAACAAAGTGAAATACTGTATTTCATTGATCCTATATCTTCGTAAGCATCACGGACAAATATTGTCCAACTGTCGCAGATACAGGTATGCTAGATATTTCTAACGCCATTAAAGTTACATACAAGTGAGATCCTGAGATGTGGACGTAATTGGTGCATCAAGAGTGTCCCCAAGTCGAAATGTCCCTAAGTCAAGTCTTGTTTTTCCATAGACTTACATTATATAATTTTTAATTGGTGTTTTCTGGAAGAAATATTCTTCAGAATTCCCTGAAAAAATTTTTTGCCACTTGAATTTGAATTAGTGAATACATTTTCAACTCAATAAGAACATTCGGAGCANATATAATTTTTAATTGGTCTTTTCTGGAAGAAATATTCGTCAGAATTCCCTGAAAAAATTTTTTGCCACTTGAATTTGAATTAGTGAATACATTTTCAACTCAATAAGAACATTCGGAGCATTGAATAGTGTATCTCTGTCCTGTACACTGAAATTTTGGCATCTACTGTCAAAAATTTAGTTGAAGGGTGTTTAGAAACACAAGATTTACTGGAATCGGCAGAAGACCGATAATCCTGAAGGAATCTCGTGGGACAAGGAATGACCTTGAGTTCCCACGATCTTCCTCCCAAAACGCGTCCTCTAAATTTGCTACGCTAAAAAGACCTTGCAATCCAAGGATATTCCTCAAATAATTCAAAGGATTACTTTCCGGAAAAAACAGTATATAAGCAATGAGATTTTCCATACACAACACAGTCCAGTCCAGTTCAGACCTTGCGATTGTCCGACAAATTTGCGTTGCATTTGCGTTTGGGTTTGCGTTGCGTTTGCGTTCGTGGTTGTCTTATCATTTCCTTTACAAATTAAGAAATCAAACGATATTTTGTTGTTTTCTCTGAAAATATACCACTTTAAACTAGGACGCTGGTCCAGGCCGCAGCCCGGCTGATTATCTGGTTTTATTTACAATCCTTTTTCTCGATTCTTATTTATTGAAAATTCCTCGATCCTTTTTTTCGTCAATCGGAAGGAAAATCAATTTCTTTCCTTGTCTGAAAGCAGTTTAAAAAATCT
Source organism: Notodromas monacha (assembly GCA_905338405.1). Taxonomy (NCBI): domain Eukaryota; kingdom Metazoa; phylum Arthropoda; class Ostracoda; order Podocopida; family Cyprididae; genus Notodromas; species Notodromas monacha. The sequence continues at coordinate 38,173 of CAJPEX010000650.1, forward strand.
CTTTCTGCTCTACAAAAATAACATTCATCAAGTGAAAAAAGTAGAAGTCCCTCTATGCTGGAGGGAATTTTTTAAATTAGCTAAATGGATGGTAATTTGGTGAGAGAAATGCCCAAGAACTTTTCTTACATCAATTTCAGGGTTGGAAATATCTATTTCTTGTAATTAGGCTGGAAATGTATTTCCAATTTTATCACAAAATGTCCTTATGTTGAGTCAGTTTCCTCATGTTGGGTCATTTTAAATAATTTTTTCTGGGAAAATGTGTCCCTAAGTTGAATTGTCCGCAGGTCAACGCGTCCACATGTGGGGGTCTCACTGTATTTCTAAAATTATCACCGTAATCTATATTCCTTTGAGGATTGTGAATCAGAGATACAGTTCTCTTCAAGTTCTGAGGACAATTGAAATAATGAACATGAGAAAATTTTCATTTAATCATGAATTTAAACTTTTATCTAATTGTTTGGTATTGAAAGTATTAATACAATACATTGTTCAAATGTATTTCATACTGTATTTGTACTGTAGTACATCCCACGCATTTGAATGTTCTCCATAATTTTCAGCATTCAACTTGAGAAAGCACAGTACAGTACAATACAGTAATGTAATGTACAATATATCACATTAGGTCAGTGAAATTAGTGCTCAAGTTTGATAAGATTGATGCATAAAATACAGATTGTAAAATTAATAGAAAAAATGTTAAATTTATCGAAAAATATTTAAATTTATAGAAAACATGATAAATTGATAGAAAAAAGGTGAAATTGATAGAAAATATGTAGAATTGATGAAAGACAAAATTTATGAAGTATGCAAATTGATAAAATATGTTAAATTGATAAAATATGTTAAATTGATAAAATACGTTAAATTGATAAAATATGTTAAGTTGATGAAATATGTTCAATTGATGAAATATGGTAAATTGATAAAATATGTTAAATTGATGAAATATGTTAAATTGATAAAATATGTTAAATTGATAAAATATGTTAAATTGATAAAATATGTTAAATTGATAAAATATGTTAAATTGATAAAATATGTTAAATTGATAAAATATGTTAAATTGATAAAATATGTTAAATTGATAAAATATGTTAAATTGATAAAATATGTTAAATTGATAAAATATGTTAAGTTGATAAAATATGTTAAAATGATAAAATATGTTAAATTGATAAAATATGTTAAGTTGATAAAATATGTTAAAATGATAAAATATGTTAAATTGATAAAATATATGTTAAATTGATAAAATATGTTAAATTGAAAACATATGTAGAATTGATAAAATATGAAAAACTGATGAAAGAAGCAGAATTGATGTATATGTTAACTTGATAAAAAGTTAACACTAGGTAAAATTATATGAAAATCTTCAGAGTTGGGAAGGCACAATGATTTAATAGCCTTGGGCCTTGAGTTCCAGACACTTTATTTGGACCATCTTTTATGTGTATATATCCAGCAATTTTTAAAAGTTGTGTCTTCACAGCATATATATATTCAAAAACTTTAGTGATGTGACTTCAAAATCATACCCGTTTAAAATTTTCTAAAAACAAATAATACTCAAAAATCCACTTCTATAGAGATTTCTGTAAAGGCCCTGATGGAAGGAAGTCAATTCTATGTTTTATGAATATGTTGGCATGTCTAAATAAGTTCTGATTGTTGGATAAACAGAACGCCACTCCAAAAATCCACTTCAATAAATATTCAATAGTCTGGAAATAATGACAAATACATTTTTATGAACAACTGGAAGAACATTTTATTGCTGTATGGATGATCCGGTAGTGTGAATCCAGTACATTCACTGACTGAATGTCCTGTTCGAGAAATCATTTGCGAATTGCTTCAATCACGAACAATCACCTTATTCTTCAAACGATAAATGCTTGAGTTAATCGTAGAAACGTGATTTTAAAACATAATTTCTTGGTAGGAAGTCCTTGATGATCGCAAAAGAAGAAGAAATAGTTCTCCAAGACTGGGGTTTTCTTTACACGTTCACACCAAACCTTCTCAGAGCAACTGTCCTACTGACTGGATGTGAAGAGGGAATAGGAAAGAGAGAACAGGCAGAAGAACATGAAGGAAGAAGGATGTTAGTTCAATACAAATACACGTAAATACAAGGGATTGCCAAAAAGTTTCATCAGTGCCTTGAAATGAAGTTCTTTGAGTAACCAAGCTTTTGAATAATCATTATCCTCAAAACCACTGTTTGATCAGTCGCATGATTTGAACTATTCAACCTCTGCTGGTTTGCCATGGATTTTTCTGAACTATTGAGGACCTGACACTTTTCTACAATCATTGGGGCCCAGAAGTGCATCTTGCATTCAAACCAACATACAGAGAATTTCACACAGCAAATACTCAGAAAATCAACATAAAAAATGTCTTAAAATATGCACACTTGACCAAAATTTCTGGACAAATGAAATTTTTAATTATTTTAAACCTTGATATATCTCATTGAAAAAATTGAGCTTTCTATATCCACAAAAATTTGAAATAATTTCATTTTAAATCCAGTGTTATTCCTAATCCAAAACAAGCTAATTCTGTGCTTCTTTTTGTAGAGTTTTTTGTCCATAATCTGTGCACAATACAGCCAGACTGCTTGTACTTGTTCTTTGCTTTTTGAACTTAATTTCATGCCAAAAGATGTGCTTTTCTTCTGCAATGTTATTTTCTGTATCTTGAAGTTGAAAACAATTATTGAATTCAATTTTCAAGGGAATTTTTCCTCATTTTTGATTAATGCCAGAAGAGTAAATTGATTGATTGATGAACAAACATTATTTTGTGCTTTTCAGTGTTCACAAGGTCCACTCCCCACCCCACCCACATTCACCTAAAAACATTCCATCACATCAGAATGAACATTGAGAAATGATGAAGAAATAGAGTTGTCTGTGGGTATTATAAAGAAGAGTAAAATACATCACAAAATTTACAAATGCACAACTGGTGTAAATGCATACACTTTGTTTCCCTCACTATAGGTTGAAAAAAAGAAAATATCAGTAATAACAATTACATCATAATGCAATTAAAAAACACAATTAAAGCACAAGGTGTTCAGCCTGCTCCCAAATAAACTTTAGCTGATTAAACAATTTGGAGATACTCTTTTAGGAGAAATTGTATAACGTTAACAGTTTATCTTGGTCCTTGGAGATTTTGGAAAGAGACTTGTCATCAAATTTTAAAAGTCCCAAATCTCTTTGAAGCTCATATCTGTAACTGTGTTATGCTGGGCTTAATAAAAGAAGGTGCTCTGGTGATGCATTAACCAATGTATTTATACTGCAGAAATTGCACCACTTGTACACCCTTGAAAATAGAATAAATTCTTTATTAAAATGAACAAATTGAATACAATCCCATTAAAGTCAAAGGGAGAATTGATCCAACTCACTGTATATTGCTCACCAATTTAAATAAAAGGGTAATTATATTTAAAAATATGATTAAAATTAATTACTACATTACATGAAAGCTTCACATTTCATAAATCACTCAGTGGAATCAATATTTAAAGAAAAAAATGAGCTTATTTCCTGGTATGTTTTCTTGCTTCTAACCTGCATAACAAATTCGGACAGTATGTTGAGGATAATAAAATGCGAATCGAGTTCAGAACCCACCGAAGGAAGAAATAACAAACCATGTGGAAATTTATGAAGCAACCCTCATTTTTCATAAACACACACACACACGCGCGCGCTCACTCAAACGGGCAAACCCAGGGATTAAGTGGCAGCACTGGATAAAAAAGAGAGCAAATGTGTGCCAAACCATTCGGCTCAGTTCTGCAGCGTCTCAGTCTTCGCATTTTGCACCACCATGCAGATTTTCCCGATCGCTGCATTTGCATCCGTCGATCATTCCCCCCCCCCCCCCATTTATTCATTCTGTGATCCTTTCGTCGTCATCCTTTTTTTTTTCCTTATACACCCCTCTTTCCTCTTCTTCTTTCGAATAAGTTATGAATTTTTTTTTTTAATTGATGATGTGTATTTGCTGTCAAACTCGGGGAACTCGTTATTCTTCCATACATGTTGTCATCCGCGAAGGTCAGTGTTTGCCAATATATAACGCGGGACTCCGCCAAAGCCGAGTGTTTGTCCCAGCCGCATCTCTCACAAGAGCCGAGAATTTGCAGCGTGACATTTGGCCGATGGAGGGCATGTCACGGGCTTGGCGTTTCTGCAAATCCTTCCTCCTTCCCCTTCTTTTGCTCAGTGCTGGGGCTCAGTTATTCTGCACTACTCCTACTGCTGCTGCTGGTGTGAGTGTAAACAAACAAAACGAAAAAAAAACGTATACGAGGGTTGTCCCAATTGGACGCGACTACTGATATTTTTAGAGGAGGTGTCCATGGTTTAATTCATGCAAAATTTTCAAATTTTTGGTGTTCTTTCTCATCTTTGAATATTGCAGTTTTAGAATTTCTGAAAATGGGGTGCATGTCTCACTTGGGATAAAATTTTATAAAAATTGTATACTGGGAACCCCTGCTGGGTGCTCTTCTTACTAGAAGAAAAACCAACACTTGGGTAAATATTGTAAAGAATTTCTGATTACAGATCCATTTGCAAGGGTTGCCCCAGTTGGACGCAACCTATGATATTTTTAGAGCGATTGTGATTGTAAATGACAATCATGACATAGCTCATGATGTTCTAAGGTTCTACGATTTTTTTATTGTATTTTAAGAAAGCTTTTTCAATTTACTGCATGATGATTAGTGAAAACTTTCCAGTTGCCTTACAGCTATGTTTTCTGCCCATGTCATAGGTTTCTAAAACTTTGTCAGGCCAGCTGAAAATTTCTGTTTTACGTGTGTTTCCACCATATAATTCAAAATTTTTTAAATATGCCTGTAATTGGTAAACCAGCAAACAATTCCAATTTGTTTGCGGGTCTGTCAAATTTGAGTGATTTGTGACATGGGTGCAGAATTTGGCTGTAACTGCAAAACTTTCACGTATTATCATGCAGTAAATTGAAAAAGTTTCTTGAAATCCAAAAAATTATTGAACCTCAGAACAGCATTGGCTATTTCATTAATTTTTTTACAATCGCAATTACTCTAGATATATTTGTTTGCGTTCAACTGGGACAATCCTTGTATATGGATCTGTAATCAGAAAATATTTACCATGTTTTTTTGAAATGCTTTGCACCCTCAAATAAGATGTGCACCATGCAGGGTTCCTCAAGAGAGAATTTTGATAAAGCTTATCCCCAAGTGAGACATTGAACTCATTTTTAGAATTTCTAAAACTCCAACCCTCAAAGATAATAAGATCCAAATTTGACATTTTTACGTGAATTATCCCTGAATTCAGCTAATTTTAAAACACTTGCATTAAATGAGATTTTCTGCTAAAATTCGTCCAAAATGTCCCACTTGAATCAAGTATGATATGTATATAAACTTCTTAGAATTTTTTAAAAAATGTATATACCCACCTTTGATATGTACCCCTTTTTTCCACTCAAATTTGAGAAAAGAGGTGCACATGGTGTATTGAGTGAATATGATATTAGTCCTTGTCTCAAAGTGTTCATATTTAAGACTTCTGTTGTTTCCAATCATATGAAGCACTTCTTTGCATGCATTTTCCAGTCTTGAATTTTTCAAAAACTGGTGGAATCTTTCTATACAATAAAATTCAAAGGACAATGAATTTGTTATGGTTTAGAGAACCCATATACAGAACAACCATGGGGAGACAACCCTATGGGATCAAAACAAATTGTCAAACAGAAGATAATGTTGTAGGGAGAACCCCCCTGTGTGAATAAGGTAATATTATAAAGATGAACCTCTCTAAGTCAAGTTTGGAGGGACTGAGAGAAAAAACCTTGAATCAGGGAGCCTTTAAGATAGGAAAACCAGCATTTGAAGAAATACTGGATCAAAGGTATACAATTAGTGATCTTTTGGGCCTGGAATTGTCAGGTAAATGAGTGGAGAGCATGTTGAACTTGAACATAAGGGTGCATTCACACACTTGATTTCACATTTTCTTTTTGATGAGCATTAATTTTCTTTTCTTTTTTTGCTCTTCTCCTTCCGGGTTAAAGAATATCAACCCAATGTCCCATAGAAGTTTGACTTATATTAAGGCCTGAGAGTGAAAGTCTCAAGTGTTGAGGAGATTTATATTACATTTTTTCCTCAAAGGTTTTCAGACAGTGACAAACATAAATTTTACATAAAGGGACAAGGTATTTGACATATTTCACTGATGTGGGAAGTTTGAGATACAGAAGTCAAACTGTACAGCACTTTTTATTGCCCATCATCCAACTTTCAACTGTTTGCAAATATAAGAAACTAAGGAAAAGTAAGTTCATTGAGTGGCACAAAATCTCAATTTAGTTTCACCCTCAGCTTGTACTGCAAAGTTCACCTGAAGAAATCATAGATTAGCTGGTTAATTCCTTGTAAAGTAGAATCTCATGACAACAAATCTCAGTATAACACATTTTTGCTTACAAATTTGTTTTTCAAAGTCCTGGCAGTTATCCTTAAGGCGAAGCTTAAATTAATCTCATTATAACAAATTTATTTTCTACAGACTCTCCGGTTATAACACATTTTTTACCAAATATTCAACATTTTAAATTTGATTTTCAGAGTTTTTGTCCCAAATTTCCAAATTTTTGTCCACAATTTTATGTAATTTCCTGAACCTCATCATCCCCAAATGATGGACAGGAAATGTGCCTGTAGCAGAATTACGCACTCAAAAATACTGGAAGCTAAAATGGGATGCATTAGCTGACTGGCAGGAAGCCCATAAAATAAATGTATCCTGATTAATTATAATATCCAAGGCCTCAGGAGTCTGGAAGCACAGTGCTTAGCTGGCCACCAAAATCTGTGATAATCTGTTCTTTTTCCAATGCTCTTCTTTGTTGGGTTCTTTTTCCAATTTTTAAATTCATTTACAAATGTAACCATTTTGTAAAAGACATTTATTGGTAGAGATATTGCAGAGAGAAAAAATAACTACAGTTCTTTAGACAATGAAATGCTTTTACAGATGATGAAGTGTATTTCTGTTGAGAAATCCATCTATCTCCATGTACTGTAACACATTTTTTATTACAAAAATTTTGTTCCAGTCTCATGGGAGTTTGTTGTCATGAGATTCTACTGTATAGTAAACCCTCACTTAACAAAACACAGTCAAACCCCATTAAGACGCCCCCCCCCCCAATGAAACGCCACCCTTGGCAACCGCCAACATTTTGAATGAAACAAATCTCCTCCATGTTGAATACTGTAGAAAACCTCAATAAGACACCAACTGCCATCCAACAGCATTGAAGATGAAACAAAAGTGCTGTTTCCTATTAGTTGTATCATTGTTTCAATGCCAACATTGGGGTAGAATTATAATTTCTGTCAAGGATCTTGTATTTGAAAGAATAAAAAATAATCATGATCATTTTGTTGAAAATTTTGAAGAATACATTGACCAAATCTTAAAATTTGAATGAATTGATGCAGCAAAATAAATTTTCTGGAAGATTAATCCATTGATCAAAGCAATACTCTTTGGAAAATTACTGAAGTTTCCATATAAAACCTGTATCCCTATCACTTTTGGAGGAAAATTCAGCCTTTTTTATCAAATAATTTAAAATGAAATATTTGATAAAATGCTAACCCCTTGAAACGGCCAAAATTGCTCTGGACAAATGGTGGCATCTTATCAAGGTTTGACTGCATATCCATTTCTGGAGAAGTTTTGTACTGAAGAACACAGTCTTTCCTAATATTTCTTTGAAAAAATTTTTCCATGCAAAGAAAACTTTAGAACACTTGCATTTTTAGCGCCATTTGATGATTTTCTGTCAAATGGCTTTCAGTGATTTTCAGTGTTTCAGTATATGATGAATATGACACAAATGTCTTGGGTCAACTAGATGTTGCCTGCAGCACAAGGTACAGCAAGTATGAAAGTACAATGCAGTGTACAAAATGCCACATTGTATGAGAAAAAAATTCCAGAAAATACCAACACAAATAAAAACATGATTTTAAAGAATTCCAAACACAATGGAACCTGAAGATATTGATCTTCAGGAATAATTCCATCAAGTGAATCATCACTTGATCCGAGGATTTATGGAGAAGTACAGTATATACACAGGAAATTAGTCACACCCCAGTGAAAAGCTTGGAGAAGCTTTCCACTGGGGAGGACCTGGACCTGTGCAAAATCATCAGAAGAAATAATCAATCCTGCTCTGAACTTTGGAGAGACAAGACCTGCATTTGTGTGTGACATATTTTGGTTGAAGAACATTTGTGGACTTGGATATATACACAGACATAGAGGAGTTTGAAACCCCCAGGCCACAAACTGCCAATTGTGCTCAACAGTTTATTTCAATATAAACCAATTTTTGTGGTGAGGTCTTTGGGACCAGTCACAACAAATGCAACTTCACTCTCTCTCTTTTCATGAACAATGGATGCTTCTGGTTCACAAGTAAATGGAGTATAAAGAATGAATACATTTAGGCACTGCAACCAAGTCAAATTATGCGATGTACAGCCCTGTACATATTTCATTGCATCATTCAATGTTACAGTTTATTGTATGTGAAATTTTATTTCTGAGAATCATTCCTACAATTTAATTGTGATCTTTTTCACTCAATATATGGCCATGCATGGTATGAAGATGAAAAATGTGCAGGTAGTACCTTGCAATTCAACCCTAATTCATTGCCAAACTATGGTTGCATTGTGAATTGGTCAAGTCATGAGACACGCCATGAAACTAAAAAATCCAAGTACAAAATTTAAAAAAAGTGGCCAAAGCAGGTTGAATTGCAAGACAAGGATCAAATTGCAGGTCTACCTCTGTGCCATTTTGACCATTGAATTGCAGGACAGTTGAATTGTGGTAGGTCAAATTGCAAGGTACTTTTGGTTCTTTTTCTGCAGTTACCTACTGTGGGCTTATTTCATAACCATAAAAAATCTCTGCAGTGCCTTTGATTTGGTATCATATTTTTCTCGTGAAGTATACAATTTTTTTTAACTACCATATACAGTACTGATTTAAAATAACCAAACTTTGTCCACAAAAAATCAGAGAAAGAGCACTCAAATAATTTTCTGACATATTTTATCCTCATGGATCCAAAAATTTTGTAAAAAAGCATGGACTTACATCCATGCTTTTCACATCTAGAATTATTTTAAATACTGCTACAACTGACTTTTTTAGATTTGCTTTCACAAGTAAATCGAATTTTTGACAAAATTGTTACACATTATTGGAACCAAATGCAGGCAAAAATCAGCATAAAGAAAAAACTAAACAATGTTCAGAAATTTGTAGTTTGTAAGAGAGTTTTCCTACAACAAATTCTTCATCACTGCACAGATATATCTAATTCTTTATCCATGCACAAAAATCACTCAGGAAGTCAGGGTACACATCAACAGATATGTTGGTAATACAGTATTACATCAAGTCCCTGGGTGAACACTTTGAATAGGGTGATGAAATTATATCTAAAATTCAATCATCCTTGAAATGTGATTACCCTAGCTCATCACAATTTGGTCACAGCGTTTTTCCTGATCAAGTTATTTTTTAATTGAGGATTCTGGTTATAAAATTGCCAATAGAACCCCAAAATAAAGAATTATTTTTAAAATGAAATATTTTCATGCACTTCACAGTAATTTTCAAGTAAGTGATTTCAATTGTTCACTAGAATTTCCCTATTCAAATAATCTACAAACTTGATATTTTAAAATCATGTTTGTTGAGAGACTTGAGACGTATTGAAATATTCATATTCATGCTTGAAAGATAAATTAGGTTCAAGAAAGTCAAAGTGGGTAAAAATTGCAGTTTCTAACTTCAACAGTTTTTTAAAATCACACTTTGTCACCATCAGGCATTTTAAACTTATTATAAGTTGGATTGGCACAAGTATTATAAGTTGATGCAGAAATGAAAAAACTGTCAGCTAGATTAGCAGGATTATCGTTGATAATTGAAAATGGGTTGCATTTTATTTAAACAATTACTGTATAGTTGCTAACATACAGTTCAGTACAGTGACATGCCCTAAAAGAAGTAAAATAAAACACAGTTGAAACTTGATTAGTTGAACCTCCCTAAGTCAAATATCTCCCAAACTCAACTTTTTTTCTAGCTGTCTGGATTCCCTTAGAAACAATGCATTAAGAACCTCCATAAAAGAAGTAAAATAAAACACAGTTGAAACTTGATTAGTTGAACCTCCCTAAGTCAAATATCTCCCAAACTCAACTTTTTTTCTAGCTGTCTGGATTCCCTTAGAAACAATGCATTAAGAACCTCCATAACTCAAGTCTTGTTCTCTCAAACCTCTGTTAGTCAAATTTTCTGAGGTCTTTTGATTATTATTTCCTTGTAATAAGACAGAGAAAATCAATCTAACAAATGATTTTATGCATCTTGAAATGAAGTTAAACACTACTTGAACAAATGAACCCCTGCCTCCAAGTTCAGCAAGCTGTAAACTCATCAAGAAGAAATTTTAGGCCCAGAATATCCTCATTCACAATCTCCCACAATCATTTCTCTTTTTTGCAGCAAAAATGTTTGTTTCTTCAACTCAAAACCTTCAAAAATCAAAACCTCCCTAAGATAAGTTGAAATTTTCCCCATTCCCTAGAAATTTGACTTAGAAGAGGTTCAACTGTGCTATGATTTGTTTTCCCTCACCAGGACTTGAGACATATACAGCTTATACAGAAATATTTCTCAATGAAATGAAACTTCGTTAATTCTGAATGTAAAAAGTAACCGGAACTTGAAACAAGTTTGTCCTACTTAGAAGTAGTAGTCGTCTCCTCTTCGATTTACACCTGTAGATGGACCTTAGGGAAACACCACTGTGGATCAGGTTCTTCAACAATCAAATCAAGCCCAACTATGAAAGTATGAAGCATTGCTTGAACCTCAACTACATTCCTTTTGGAAAGGCATCAGTGAGTATGAAGCATGATACAGGTAGACTCTCTCCAAGACAATCTTTTCTTTGTAATGCAATTTTTTTTAGTCCCATATAAGGCTCACTACCCATCTCATATGGGCTCTCTATATAACAGAATTATCTTTATGAGATGGTTTTCTTGCCCTCTTGATTTTTATTTTGTGAGAATTCAGGTGCATACTGCTGCATCAGCAATGTGATGTAGTCCAGTGTTACCCAACCCATATGGTTTGCAGACCAGCACCAGTCTGCAGAAGTTTTTTGCCAGTCCACAGGACATTTTCTCAAGCATAATACATTTATCAAAACAATCTGTGAAGGACATCACAGCATCTTCATCTGCAAATTTTGCAAGACAATTGCAGTTTAAATAATCTCAGGAAAAATGAAAGTTGGCTTGTCTCCTAATATAACACTTCAGACAAATTTTCACCTGATGATGAACCCTACAAATCTAAAAATGCCATATATTCCAAAAATGAGAAAGCCTAAATTTATATTTAGACGTGAATTGATGCTGAATTCAACTAATTTCCCTTTTTTCCTATACAATAATACATTTTCCCTCTTAAAATTTGTCGAAAACTTTCCCGTGAGAATCGAATATAATTGACTCTTCAACTTTTTGAAATTTCTTGAACGTTCAATCCCCGCCTATGATGAGTCCCATTTCCCCCTCTCATTGTAAAGAAAAACATTTGCGCGTGGTACAGCAGCTGATACTCCAGTAAATACCGTATTTCTACTGTTCTCTAAGTCTATATAGTAGTTCTATACGTACGATACTGGTTCTACTATCTCTTACTGTACTATTCTCCTCAAGTACACCAGACAAGGCGGGAAGACGAGGTTCGAGTGCCAACACGGGCCGAGGGAATGTGCGGGAAACAAGGTCATGGCCTGTGCTCTCAAGGAGTTGGACGGGCGACAAGACGATCAGACCAAAATGTTGCTGTGCATGTTTGCTGCCAAATCACCACATTTGGCGGGCGAAGAGGCAAGTACTTTAGCTGTACTGTATTACAGTTTCACAGATGTCCTGCATGACAAAGGAAGACACTGAAAGTTTAAGTGCTGTGTATATGCATCAATGTATATAGCTTCAATTTTTGCAAGCATAGCACCATGACCCCATTGCAAATAAGAAACTTGTGCGACAGACCAAAATGATAATTAAATTCCAAAAATGNATGAATCTTCATCATCAGCAGAGGAGAAGCTAAATGTGGACATCTACCTGGAATCCCTTTGTGGTGACACCATCAGGTTCTTTAACAATCAAATCAAGCCCAACTATGAGAGTATGAAGCATTGCTTGAACCTCAACTACATTCCTTTTGGAAAGGCATCAGTGAGTATGAAGCATGATACAGGTAGACTCTCTCCAAGACAATCTTTTCTTTGTAATGCAATTTTTTTTAGTCCCATATAAGGCTCACTACCCATCTCATATGGGCTCTCTATATAACAGAATTATCTTTATGAGATGGTTTTCTTGCCCTCTTGATTTTTATTTTGTGAGAATTCAGGTGCATACTGCTGCATCAGCAATGTGATGTAGTCCAGTGTTACCCAACCCATATGGTTTGCAGACCAGCACCAGTCTGCAGAAGTTTTTTGCCAGTCCACAGGACATTTTCTCAAGCATAATAAATTTATCAAAACAATCTGTGAAGGACATCACAGCATCTTCATCTGAAAATTTTGCAAGACAATTGCAGTTTAAATTATCTCAGGAAAACTGAAAGTTGGCTTGTCTCCTAATAACACTTCAGACAAATTTTCACCTGATGATAAACCCTGCAACTCTAAAACTGCCATATTCCAAAAATGAGAAAGCCTAAATTTATATTTAGACATGAATTGATGCTGAATTCAACTAATTTCCCTTTTTTCCTATGCAATAATACATTTTCCCTCTTGAAATTGGTCAAAAACTTTTCTGTGAGAATTGAATATAATTGACTCTTCAACTTTTTGAAATTTCTTGAACATCCAATCACCACCTATATGATGAGCCCCATCCCCCATTTCCCCCTCTCATTGTAAAGAAAAACATTTGCGCGTGGTACAGCAGCTGATACTCATGTAAATACCCTATTTCTACTGTTCTCTATACTGTATAGTAGTTCTATACGTACGATACTGGTTCTACTATACTTCTACTGTTGATAAGAGGAGTTCATGTGGTCTGTTCCGCCCTTCTGCTCCAAGCTCACGGTTGTGCCCGGCTCCCTTACACGCCCTTTGTTCCAGTACCGGACACGAGAGTTCCTCAACCTGCCCGCTGTTCTGCTTCAGACCAAAATGTTGCTGTGCATGTTTGCTGCCAAATCACCACATTTGGCGGGCGAAGAGGCAAGTACATTAGCAGTACCGTATTACAGTTTCACAGATGTCCTGCATGACAAAGGAAGACACTGTTTCAAATTCACGACACATATACGTAGTTACATATATCGAAGTTAAAAACGTTCGTATCGTGGTACTGGGGTAACGTTTATTCTTTGAACACGCTGTCTGGTTTTACTATTAATTTAAGGTTTTTACCTGAAAAGTATGCGATGAATATAACATTCAAAATATTTTATCAAAGAAACACCTTGTAAAAGTTTTCTTTAATAAATGAGAAATAGCCCAATGGCAAATCTTACGTTTTTGGAGATCGCAAGAAAATGGTCAATTTGTAGGCATGGGCAGATAAGGACAATTTGTGGATATTTGAAGACATTGTGGATAATTTATTTCAGCAATTATCGGGATGTCATGGACACTTCCGTTAGATTTCCAACCTCAGGTTGTTAACTAATAGGCTACATGCGGCTGCTGAAAGTTAAATAGAAATATTTTAATCCGACAAAGTGAATATCAGGGCCCTTTTAAATAATACATTCGAAAAGAGATTTTAAAAATTTTCGAATTCTTTTATACTGAAGTGAAGCGATAATTTTAAAATCTGAGTTTTTCTAACAATATGAGACGAGTTTCTAGAGAAAAAAAAAAGGTTCTGTGCATATAGACTATAGAGAAGAGTCAAAATGTTCCCCCAGCAAAAATTCCCTATTATATAGTCAGTGTGTTCTTTTGAAAGTTGCGTGTGGTGTTCTGTTGAATGCAATTTTTGATGCTATGCTGTGATCAATAAATATTGATCCAGATTTTGAACATTTAAAAAAGCAGTACAGTATTTCCTTGATAATTAAAGCTTTCTTGTGCATATTAAATACATTTTCTTGGGTTATCATTTAGCAAATGTAAATTTTCTTGTATAATGTCACAGAAAGCTACCCTTCGTCATAAAATTGCAATGCTGTACAAGTTACATTTGCTTCCATTCTTCCTATTAAATAATCCCAATGACCCTTATATGAAGAGAATCAGAGCAAATTATTTGTTGTAATAGTATATAGCAGATATTACAAGTGAAGATGAGTTTTTGAAAACGAGATTTATGGAGCATGGCTCCCATATGATGATGGAAAAACTGTCAAATAGAATTTAGGAAGAATTTGTTATAACGGAAAATTCTTCATGGCGAGATTTGTTGGAACGAAATTATACTTCATGCACACTATTTTATTTTTTCTTCCGTTCGCACTTATGATCTTGAAACATTTCCATCAATTGAATTTAAAAAGCGCAAAATTCTTTGTAAGTTGAATAAGTCTTCAGGAGTGTAAATAGATAGTCCTTTTCATCATCAAATCTATTTTAACCCCGAGCGTTTTATCCTTTATATCGCATTCAATCTGAAATGCGATTCTACACGAATGAACAACGTACAGCATAAAAACCATCAACAGGAGATACCTCATGTTAAATCGTTTCATACATATGGACTTAATCATGGGATATTTTCCAACTTCAGTGCGCCAAAAAGCTCGGCTTCGACTGGGACAATATGAAGGAGTGCATCGAAAAGAGTGAGGGCGACAAGCTACTCATGAAGCACGGAGACAAAACGCTGTCCATGAGACCCAAAATCAACTTCATTCCCTGGATCACCATCAATGGGGTACATAATTATATTATTACTTGTATCAAAACCGACACTGGTTTGAACAGAGTATTCAATTCTTCGCTGAGTTGGGTTATTTTCCTTCAGATACGGTCGAAGTCGGCTTACAAGAATTTCAAAGACGTCATCTGTAACCGTTGTCCGAGCGGCTGCTGAAGTTCAATGATCGATGATATGGAACTATACATCACTTGAACATCCCCCGGAAATGAAAGCCTCGTTTTCCTATACCAATGTAACGTGTATATACAATATACGCTCATCCGAAGATTTCTTGAAGTTTTATTTCTTTTATTACTCAAAAGCTCATGAGATTCGGTCTATATGTATCGGGAGCTCTGTTATTGTGCAATCATCATCGTGAGCTCGAAAGATCAACGCTGATTATCATACTCACGCTGAATTAATAAAAAAAAATGTATCGTAATAAAACGAAGTTTCACGCATGAACGATTGGTTCACTGTATATGAATTCAGTCCGATTTACTTCGGTCTTTGCGTATAATTTCGAAGCATTATGTATATTCAAGATACGGAATATCACTTAGAGCGTGTAATATACAATATATTAGTTCCGAAATATGCGCTATGAATGAGGATGAATTTCACTAATGAGAGACAGCAGACACTGTTTCTCGACCGCGAACATGATCACCTTTTACACTGATCCTCTTCGTTTCAAATAGGCGTCATTAATTTACCGCACCTTAAAACAGTGCATTGATTACTTGCGTATTAACTGCTGCAGTTCTTTCACCGACTGATGCCCTATAGAAAGTTTCGAAGGCGGCAAAATAGGCTTTCACACCCTTGATGAAAAAATGGTTCCGCTGAAATTAACCAATATTGCGTGAAAGTAAATTTTCGAAAATTCGTGCAACGCAAATTGGTTCGTCAAGATGGGGAACACACAAACAACGGGGGTGGGTCCGATGAGCGGCAATCAAGCAGATGCTGGGGCGGTTAAGAAGGTTCAAACTCCTCCGTTTCTTCCAAAATTTGCCAAGGTACCTTCCCTTCCTTCTTTCATACAATTGTTGCGAAGTTGATGAAGGGCGTCATTTTTCGATAGCTTCTTGTGGAGAGATCTGAGCGAGATTCGGATGGTGGTGGAATCTACATAAAAACATTTGTGGTGAGACTGTAGGACGTGTGCAAATATATGATTTGTTTTTGTATAAACAGTTGATGCAGTAGACTCCATCATGAATGATTTCATCATTTGAGAAAGGCCTGATATTTTATTGTTATGCAATTCAACAAATAATACTACAGTAGTCGGTTGCCTCCGGAAGATGACTAATCATTTGCATGCAGTAATTTGCATGATTACAGTACATCAATTAATGCGATGGGCAGAAGGTGCCTTTGGGGAACAGGAATGCTCGACCACCGCTATGGTACAAAACAGGCGGCTCTTACATATACAGTATTTTTGAAGGAACGCTGATTTGTTATATGAAGATGAGGCACAATATAATATATGCGTCCATATTAGATTGCTGCAACATTCGTTACACATTAATGCTGAAATAACTTCATTTTCATGCTGAGTACCCCCGAAGCCACCGTAAGAACCAAGCGTAGCAGCACTCCATGATTGAGAGCCGATGATGTATGTCAATAGAATTCAGTTCGGTACATTATCACCGTATGCTAGAGTTCGTTTACTGCGAGTGACACATAGGGTACGTCATCCACTGACGCAGACCTGATTCGAAGGAATCCCAGACGTGCAACTCGCCCACTTTTTCTCTCCGTATGCTGGTAAACTGTATTACAGGTTTGGTATTACCTGCATCAAACATAGATTTCAGTTATAAATTGTCAGTACTGCACTGCTGTGTACAGTAGTATTCATACGATTCGAAATGTGTTTCGAAGCGCAGAACTTCCTCGGTGCGTTCAGTGTATGTATGCGCATTGATGCATCATATTATTCACACGCGAGTCCTTCACGTATTGGCGGGGTGCGGGCTTACTTGATTGAAGTAAAAAATGAATTGCTCATCATCCAACGCAGGCGACAGTATTCCCGAATACTGAGATTTTGGGAGAGAAGATTTTCACCTATTTGCTGCAAGTGACCAGAGGAACGTCTTTCACGAACCTGCCGGAGCAAAACTTCATATCGGCTGTAGATAATCTCATGCAACCGACGACGAACTACGATGTGATCTATTTTTATTGCATGGTTAGTCTAAGTACAGTATACGTATCCTGTGCTGAAATTTGAACCAATCGATGTGAATTAACACTGTTGGTTTCTAGCTTTTTGCTAGGGACCGAGTAAAACTGATCATGTTCGCGAACGACTTTCAAAAGCTGATGGAGCTGTGCTACGAAGTGACAGTGGGTGTCGGAAAGTCGATGGATGATTCTGAAGAGTCGGTGTTGCAGGCGTTCACGGATTCTGTGGTGAATGAAATTCTATTTTGGATCATGATTAAACTGTAATGCAATACAGGATCGACTTCAGTCGACTCATGCATGCGACTGCGAAGTGAAGAGCTTATGAACCAATCCTTACTTTCTTTGTCGTCGATTGATAATTTTCTTTCCTGAAAATGATGAGCTATTCGGTTCTTCTTTCACGTTATAGTTTGGCCAGAAAACGGAGTTGAATATCGGAGCCCTGTCGAAGTGGATCTCCAGAAGTTGCCCGAGGATTTTTCAGTCGTTGACGAGGCATATCATCGACAGAGTTTGTACTTCTTATTCCTCCAACTCTGCGGTACACGACGCTGTTCCCAGCTCCGGAAAAGTTAGTGACACAATCAATTCAAATTTACCGCTTTAGAAAAACGTTTCATAATTTTCAGAGTAAGAGATGGTTGAAGTGTTGCAGATCCAAACGGAAGAGTCGTTCCAGAGCCTCTAAGATGAAGTCAGTTCAAGTAAGTATGGTAATTTATACGCAAGGGACTGTTATAATTCGTGTAGCGGTAGCGAACATGCATTCACGTGCGCGATGATCATCAGCTCTATAATCACCATAGTCGAATCGCATTTTGATCTTCACAGATCCCAGTTACGATCTTCGAATACGAATGTTATGAAATTGTAAATTGAAATTAATTTATGTGATGCATCAAACAAATAGTATGAAACGTGAATGGGACTGACGACGTATGCCTCAGGTGCAAAGAAATATTTTTAGTAGGAAAGCTTGCGAATAAAATTAAGCCATGAGACTGCTGTTGGTCAAATTTATAAATTTAGTGATGCGGGTGATACTTTTTCTTATGTTTTTTTCTTGCTGTGCCCTTCCTGTTAATTGTTGGTCTCCTTTTCGAACACAAACAAGAATAATGTTCCCGGTTCTAATTTTTAGAATTCGTCACCGGCGGAAACGCCCATGTGCAAGAACCCTGATGGATCAATTGGACTTTACGCTGGTGTCAGAAGTTCGTTTTTACCATTTCGAGTTGACAAATGAAGTTTGATTTCCGGATACCAACGTGCTTCACTTCGACAGCGGACATGAAAAAAGTGATCTCAGCTATGGATGTTTGGCTCGTCTCCTCTGCTCTTCCGGACATATATCTCTGCTCCGCTCACACGGTTGTCAGACACAGGAACCCCAAGCATAAAGGCACATACAACTTTTTCGCAGAACAGGTTTGTCGATGGAAATGTTCTTCAATGAAAAAAATAATAAGATTTCGCGATCAAGTGAATGCATCCATCTGCTGAGACTTGATGGTTTCTATTCTACCTGCGATTTTTCATCAGCATGAACAACCTTCCCACCCCCAGCACGCCCTTCCTTTTGTTTGGCGTGATTTTTTAGAATCTTTCATCTCACCTGCGTAACAATCACGAAAATCGCTTTGGAAGAATCTTTCATTTAGGATTTTTATACATATGGGTAGAAACCGACTTTCTATACTCGTATAGAATATTTTTATGTTGTGCATGCGTTAACGAACAGAACCAAACCTTAATCTACTCAACCTATAATTATGTTGCCTAATTTAACGCATATATCAAGAGGACCAGAAAAAAGTGAACTGATTTTTGAATAACAATACCTAAGGACTGGAGTAACTTGAGCTACAGTAACAGAACAAAACTAAATAAAAGCTCATTCTATCAAAAAATAGGATGCTGCCGGGCTCCCGATGACCCACTGCACGCACATTTTTTCTGGAAGACCGCATCGCATAAAATTAGTGTCACTCAAAATCAGTTTATTTTAAAATCATCTTCACTTAAAATCAGTTTCAGCAATGCAGTGTCAAACTTATTCTCAAGCAAATGTGGCATAATTTTATCTATACCTAATCTAACACGTACTGAACCTATACTAATTTAATTTTCTCAGTCTAGTTTAACATACTGTATATTGTAGCTAGTCCTAGAACTTATAGTTGACTCAACCTAATCTTACATACACTCAGCAAAACCCATTATGATCAACAGCAATAAGTTTCAATGATAATTTTCGTGGAACTTTCGTAAGCAAGAATGAACAAAATATTTTGATGCTGCGAAGTTCAAAGATTTAAATTTAAACTTCTTAGACTTATGCATATGATATGGGTTTTTATTCTCTTTAGTCTAATTATGCATTTTAATGTAAATTTTGAATTTAAAAATTGAAAATACAGTGTGCTTATATTTTGTGTTTTCATTCAGGTGAACATTTGGCTGTCTAAAGAATTTGATCAGAGAGAGAAAATCTCTTTGAATTGTAAAGTATAATAGTTATTTTTTTAAATTTTCAATTCTGTAAATTTTTAAAAATTACGTCAAAAACTGCTGTGGGCTGATGTGTTTCCTTTTTTCACTTGAGAAGAGGGAATTGTTTTTCTCCTATATTTTTGGAAGGAGATTTGATTTTTCCATGAACGCACCCTTTTTTTTTAAGTCCAAAAACCCAATAAAGACCTTTGGAGTTGAAATTTATCCCAACATATCAACCTGGCAAAAAGTATAGTTTTATACACCTGAATATCCTGAATAAATGGAATTTCCAAATGGTCAGTGTTTCAGTGGGGGTGGGGGTTTATAGAATGATTCGGAAGTATATGATGGAGAAACATCATACGTTTTATTCAATATAATTTTGCTGTGAACCTCAATTGTACTCCTTGTTTACTGATGGATAAAATTTTTAATCATATGAATAAATGCTGAAAAGCAGCAAATAAAAGCTTGTATGTGTATCAATTAAATCAACCTGATACCTAACTTACACTCAACCTAAGAAAATTACATTTTAACGTTTCAGACTCTATAAGCATTTTTGCTCCTGCTTTTGGTGGATACCATATTGACTTGAGTACCAGCACGTGCACCTTTTTCTCTCAAAATTAAGATGGATGGGAAAAGGGGGTGCGCGTCATATGTGGGTATACATTTGAAAAATGTTTGTGAAGTTGTGGTGTGCATTATATCTGATTCTAATGAGACAAATTTGAATAAATTTCAACAGAAAAACTTGTTTTAATGGAATTAATTGAATGTCAGTCAAATGCAGGATCAACTCATACGTCTAAATTCAAATTGTTGTGTTCTTATTTTTCAAATAATGTCGGTAAGAGTCACTAAAAATGGGATGCGCATCTTACTGGGAATGCAATTTTTGAAAACTTTTTGCCTGAAAACTCCTGGTGCGCGTCTTATGTACTCATGGGCATGTGGTATTCAAGTAAATGCGGTAATTGTGGAACTCTGGCAGAAACCAGTCGGTGTGTTTATGCTGTTCCACTTAATGCTGGTCGCTTCAAATCACCTTTTCAAAATTGATCCACGTAATTCCCGTTGAATTCCTGGTGCAGCTCATAGCCTTGAAGATACCGAAGCAATGGCACGTGTTGTACAACTCCATCGAACACGGCACTGCCATGAACAGGTTCCTGTTCCACGTCATGCGTTACCGGGGCCCCACCGTCCTTCTCATCATTTGCGAGACCGACAGGTTGTGCATCGCAGTTGACGAGGAGTGGAGAGACGGGCCCATCTTTTGGGGCCGAGACGAAAGCCTAGTGTTGTCCCTGACGCCCACCTACGGCCTCGTGTGTTCCGGCAAGAAAATTGTGTGCTTCAACACTAAAACGAGGGGTATTCCTCTGGGACTCACGTTGGGACCGGATCCCAGAACACCGATGGTGAGAGTGGACAAGACATGGACGACCATGGAGAAGAACAAAATCCCCTCGACCATTCGGAGGGTCGTGGTCTTCGGCACGGCATCCATTGATGTTCTGTGAGTCCCTGAATATATACATATTTGTCAATGATCTTCCACATATTTGATCAAAAGCGGTAGAGTATTGCAATGTTCCCCAACCCGTGGTCCGCGGACCAGCGCTGGTCCGCATAAGTTTTTTTTACCATTCCATAAGAAATTTGCTCAAGCATGATGAATTGATCGAAACTATCAATGAAGGACATGACAGGACATATCTTCGTCTGAATTTTTTTGAAAGACAATTTGCAGCTGAAATTATCTCATGAAAAATGAAAATTGACTCTTCTCCTATAATAACACTTCAGACAAATTTTCACCTGATGAAATGAATTATTTGGATTTTAGTCTGAGACATTTTTGTTCAAGCCCACCTTTCTAATTTTTTGAAGACATTCCACTATACTTGCTTCATTAAATTTGTTCTCAACTCTTTTTTTTTTTCATAGGAAAGCAGAAACTTTTTCAATGCACTAGTTTGAAAGTATTTCAGGCAACGCTTTTTTGAGCGTGCAAAGTTTTACAGAACTTTGCTGGTCTGACTGATAATAATAGAGGAAAAATATAAGAAGCTACTTTTCCTCTATTATATCATTCTACAGCGTGGTCTTTGAATACAGTAATTTACGAATTGGCGCAATAAAACATCTTTGGAGAACCCAACTTGTGTGTGAGTGAGAAGTATGAAAACTCTTCAAAAATGCTGATGATTTTTTACAGAAAGTGTAGCATTGCAGGAAGTATACGTACTGCAGCTTAAATCAAAATTGATTCAACTTAATTTTAGAATTTAGAAATGGATAATTTCTCAATAGAATCGCTTTTTTCGAAAGGATACTGTATTGCTTTATCTCGGGGAATAGACAAGTATTAACAAATAAATGCTCTTTTGATGCTGGTATTTTTTGTTTGTATTTCATCAGCTAATACGGTACTTCGGAAAGATCAGTATTTTTTTTAGAAAATTAAAGAAAGGAAAGGTTTGAAATAAGATCATAGCATTTCACATATAGAATTTTCTTCATTGTTTCATCAAAAGAAGTTGGAAATTTGAGCAATTCTCTGCATATATGTTGTGGAGATACTTTGAAGCCTCTATTATACATGTTTCCCACAGAATCGCAGTCCGGATTGCTAAAAGAACCATGAATCTTTTTAAAACGAATTTTCTCAGGTCATCCCCAAAACATCATGGTGATGACATTTTATTAAATAATCATGATGTAAGGGAGAAAGGTTACATAGGTTGATGGACTTCCTCTTAACTAAAATTCGAGGGACCAGAAAAAAAAATTTGCTGTAGAGGGAATTTTGCGGCAGACTTATTGTATATAGAGAATTGACAATTTGGAGAACAACTTTATGGGACCATCATACACAAAAATGTGTTCTATATATAAAATCATTGTAGACAATATTTTTGTAGATTAGGGAGAGAGAGGGAGATGATGAGAAAGCGTAAAGAAGAGAGTACGGTACATTGTATACTGTATTTGAGGGTTGTGATCTGCTTTCTGCGCACAGTTACATTCATAGTTTCGCAGGTGCTCCATTTGAAATTGACCAACATTTCAGTCGCAATGATTCATGCCATGAGCTGGGTCCAGATCGATGAGAAAACCTCCACCTAAAAACATTGCTGCTCATGTGCAGGAGAAATGGGAATGGCTCATGGAGAAAAAATTTTGTAGACCCCTTTATTTCTTGAATCTATTTTATACTGTGGTGAAAAAAGGCCAAAAAACCCACAGATGAAATTACTCGTGCGAAATTGAATTTCAAATCCCTGAATCTATGCACGTTAAAGAAATTGAAGTATACCTTCATGAACGGTAAAAGGGAAATCAAATTTTTCCCGTAAATCACCCCCTGTTCAAAGTTGCTCCATGTTAAAGCTGGTGTTTATGCCTCATTTTTTTCTGCATTCTGCCATTTCCTTGTCAGACGATCGAACATTTTTTCCAACTCTTTTGGTCGACCCCTTCGTCAGAGGACATCGTCGGAAAAATTTTATTTTCCCCGTATGATGTATATATAGTGCATGGAATTTCGGATTTTTCGAAGGTTTTAAAAACATGTTTCATGTCTTCTTGTAAATGTTAGACTTTTGAACGAAAAGTTATGTCAAATCTTATTGACTTTTCTACGCATGTATTGTATATAGAGCTGCTGTTCACTTTATTGTTTCACGCTGTTTTTTCATGGTGCCTCGTTGAAAGAATGTTCTGAGCATGGAGAATTTTTCATATTTACCTTTTCGTGACCCCTGTTTTATAGATAAAATTTGTGGTGCGAATCCAGGTGTTGCCGAGTGCTATAGTTATACAACTCGACACATGTGGAAGAAATTTCGTATCTTTAATTGAAACTCGGATGAAAACGATATTACCCGGGACGAGATTTTTTTCTGTGTAGCACGAACACTACGATGAAATAATTTTTCATGATGGACGTTGCTCGTGTATTGAAAGTCTACAATCCTTTTCATTTTTCCCATCCAGAGAGGGGCAGCGCAAATTACAGCTGGCACAGGAACGATTTGCTGAGAACAGGAGGAAAGTGGAGAGCAGAAACCGTCAGGATGAATACGACGTGGACAGGGTGATCATGGAGATGGTGAATAATGACGCACTCAGCAATGTACAGCAGAGAAGCTCCATCTCTGGTTTCCCTCGCCGATCCCGAAGAAGAAGCAGCAGTGCTATTCAACCCGAAATACAAGACAGTTTCTTGGAAGGAAGCAGTATTCTGGATAGAATAGAGAGTCAAAACCCTAATCGTAACTCATGGCTGTGATGATGCAGTCTTCAACATTTATATTGAATCTGGTTATATAAAGATAATAATAAGGCTGTCTCAATGATGTATATCAGTATATGACACATTAATCCACGAAAAGTCGATGTGATTCGGTTTTCAGTTGTGGGGGTCTTCTACTCTTTATCCACCAATGTACCAGAGTTCTGAAAATTTAATACTCTAGTTTTCCACTGGCTACACAGTCTTTCTTTTTGCTGAGAAGATTTTTTTGCGTGAATGCAGATCAGAAATTTTGTATCCAATTTAGTTGAGTCAGCATTTGCTGTACTTGACGCATACATACTTGAGTCTAATATATGATAAGCATCACATTTCCAGACATGTGTCATTTCTCTTTCAGGATATACTGTATATAGGAGACAGTATCTGAGAAAAAAAGAACTTGGGTGCCGTGCCGAGGTCCACAAATTCGTGTAATGCAGTTCCGCTCTCTCCTGTTAACCCTAAAAATCAAACCTTCCCAGGTTAAATACAGTACCTCAGTATAATTTGTTTAACCCTCTCTGAATTACCTGATAGAAACAATGTGTTGAATACTGTAATGCCTCCCTAACTTGAAGGCTTTCCCTCTCAAACCACAATTACTAAAATTTTCTGGAGTGCTTTTGCCATTATTTTATTGACACAGGAGTGACATGACAGAGAAAAGCTATGAAAATGTAACTTGATGTGATTTTGAAGGAAGTGACAGACTGATATTGGGTAACTACTTGCCTCCATCAGCAAGTTCAGAACCTAGCTGTCATCTAATTTATAATGTAACCTGAAGTCCAGAATATCACTGATTACAATTCCCTGTAATTCTTCTGATTTCCCCAACAAAAATGTCTGTTTCGCACTCACTAGAAATTTTCCTAAAACAGTAATATTCTGCTGGTCCCTTGAAATTTGACTGAAAGATATGGACTATAGATTTTCTAGTACTGTACCTGTATACAGCAGGTGGACTCTCTACAACAACAAAATTTAAGGGAACAAAAAAACTTCGGTGTAGCAATGATTTAATTATAGGGCACCCTACAACATTGGGGGGGGGGGGGGACACTGGGTCCAGAAATAAAAATCTTGGTGTAAACTGTACAGAGAATATTGCTGTGTAGACAGGATCATTGTTGAGAGAGTCCATCCCTGTCAATGGTTATGCACGGTCATTCAAGGGAAGTTTATTTGCCCATCACTTCACTAGATGTCGGCTTTAGTTCGTTTTGAGAGTGAAGATGGATAGATGGAATTAGCAGTAAGATGTAGCTGTTCCAGCAGCTCCGGATTCGGAATAATCTGGGAACACGATAATCCTAATGTGATGTGAGTTGCTTTCGTTCACGCGATCGAAGTCAATTATGGGCAATTCATCGAGCGGTGGACTAAAAGATCACATCGCGAATGCTCAGAAAACCGGTATTCTTCAGCTTGCCCAGCGTAAGCTGACGAATGTGCGTGCTTTCCATTCTTTTCCAATGTTTCATCTGTCAAACTGATCAGTCGTGGTTCTTGAACAGGTCCCGCCGGAAGTTTTAGAGCTTTCGGCGAATTTGAAGACTCTGGATCTTTCACAGAACAAATTGAAAGATATTCCGCCACAATTTGGCTCATTGAAAACTTTGCGAAATTTGAATGTGTCGGAGAACAAGTTAGGTGAGGTGCCGTTGGAAAAGTACTTTTTTTTTGGCGGTAGCCTGTATCTGATAATACATTTATTCCATTGGCGTTAAAAGAGAGTCTACCGGACGAATTGGGTAGCTTGATCAAGCTGGAATCGTTGATGGCTTCGAAAAATCATCTGAAGTCACTTCCGAATTCGCTTTCGAATTGGAAAGCTCTGCGAAAACTCATTTTAAGGTAATTACTGCGGCACTCGAAGACGATAGATTTATTACAGTGTTTCACGATTTGTTTCCTCTTTGTAGTGATAACGTATTGAACGAATTCCCAGAATTCGTCTGTCAGTTACCGAATTTGGATATTGTCGACCTTTCCGGAAACAGCATTAATTCCATTCCGGATTGTGCCGGAACTTTGTCAACGACTGAATTGAATCTGAACCGAAATCAGGTTTGTGTGAAATTGTTGCACAGCTTCCGGTAATTTGGAATATTCTCATTAAATTCAGGTCTCCTCCATTTCGCCTCTGTTGGCGAAGTCCGCACGCCTTAAAAGTCTCCGACTTGAAGAAAATTGTTTGTCATTGTCAGCGATCCCTATCGAATTACTGAAAAATTCAAATGTCAGTTTGATGGCTGTGGAAGGGAACCTTTTCGCCATGAAAGAGTTCATTGAAATTGACGGTTATGACGAGGTAAGCTTGTTCCGTATGATTTTATACTGTGTTTAATATAACGCTCTTTCCAATTAGTACATGGAGCGGTTCACTGCAACAAAGAAGAAATTTGGCACCTGAGACGTTCTGAACCAAGAATCGGTGGATTCGTTGCCGTGCAAGGGAGGTGTCGTGGGATGAGCAGAAATCAATCGGTAAAGATATAATCGTGCCCGTTGAGTTGCCTCTTTGTTGCAGATTCATCGCTGAACAGTGCGTGAATGTTAAGAATCCTTAATTGTTTTGGATAATCGCTCGCAAAACGATATGATAGGTTTTCTAAACACGCTGATCATTCCAGTTTCATCGAGTGCGAGTCACACCTAAAGCTGCTATTGCAGAAGAAAACGTATTCAGTTCGTCGAAAGCTCGTTGAAATACTTAAGCCTACACTGGGA
Organism: Notodromas monacha; assembly: GCA_905338405.1. Taxonomy (NCBI): domain Eukaryota; kingdom Metazoa; phylum Arthropoda; class Ostracoda; order Podocopida; family Cyprididae; genus Notodromas; species Notodromas monacha. Next base: position 64,983 of record CAJPEX010000650.1, read on the forward strand.
AAGGTCATTGCAGGATTACATGATTGGAAACTATTTTTCCTTTACTTTTCGTGATCGAACATTTTCTATGCGATGTGCTATGATTGTGTTGGTACTTCGTAGTGCATATGGAGTTGGATACGATTGTGGAAGAAATAATTTTGATGTCTTGTTCCTGTGTGTTGAGATGGCTCGTGTACATCTTTTATGGATGTTCTCGACTGAGTGTTCTTTCTATTTTTGTATTTCCAGGCTACTTTCGTGAACCGTATTCCGGAATGTGTGTCGATGACTTCGAAGTGCGCGATTGCCGTACATCTTCGTGGAAAGTGTCATTAGATTTCATCGTGTTTTTGTCTGTGACGCGAAATTTTTAGGGAGATGAGTTATAACAGTGGGGGTTATGGCCGAGGTGGCGGCGGCGGAGGAGGAGGATATGGCCGTGGAGGCGGCGGCGGGGGATATGGCCGTGGTGGCGGCGGCGGATATGGAGGTGGTGGTGGTGGGTATGGGCGAGGGGGTGGCGGCGGCGGAGGAGGATACGGTAGAGGCGGCGGTGGATTCGGACGAGGCGGAGGTGAGTCGCGACTTGATCGAGTTGGTTGGTCGCCGCGTTGACTGTTGAATTACGTGCAGGTGGTCGGGGAGGTTTTCGAGGCGGTTACCAAGACCAAGGACCTCCAGAAACAGTGAGTTTTAATCTGCATTCTTCCTTCTTATAAGTGTTACTTCGTCGATTTTTATATTTTTTTCAATGCTTAGCTTCTGGAATATTGATAACGCAAGCAAACGTATTCTTGTTCGGGGTGCTGGAGAAAATCCCGCGGCTCACAAATCCCACGGAGTACCAAAATCTGTAGAAAATTACATACCCTAGTTTATATTCAAAGCAGAGATTAAGTGAAGGCCAAATGTTTTTCAGGATCTGGAGAAAGGTACATTAATTATAAATTTTCAAAATGGTTCGGAAGGAACCCCATAGACACATTTTTACAATTCGGTAGTTGGGAGATTTTTGTTCCCATGAGGTTTTACTTGTTTCATACTGTAAATGATAATTTTTCTTTACACCTTCGCCTTCTTCAGTTACCAGAACTTGCTTTTTGATGCCTAAATGCACATTGCCGGATCTTTGTACCCTACAGGATTTTCTCATGAAGCCCTGGATCGACTCGCTAATCAGCCTTACCGAACCCCGATATAATTTATTCTTTGCATGATTTCATGCTAAAGTCATGAAAAATCTACCCATTATGTGCTTGAACCTAACGTGAACACGAAAGCCTTGTGGGGCAGCTTCAATGCAGAAGAATTCAACTCTCATTGGTTGTTCGGTTTGCCTTTTGATTTTGATTTTTTGTCTTGCAACTTTCATAGGTCGTTCAAATCGGCTCGGTATCACATCCATGCGAAGAGGACGTGGTTGTCAAGTGTGAAATTCAAGACGTGCCTTACTTCAATGCACCGTTGTTCCTTGAGAATAAAGAGGCCATCGGGAAGGTCGACGAAATATTTGGAAATGTCAAGGACTACTGGATCTCTGTTAAACTTTCCGAAGGGATGAAAGCGAGCTCGTTTGAGAAGCTTACGGGTGTAAGTACGATCCTCACCAGTGTGATTCGTAGTCGAAAGAAACTGGGTTTTATGCAGTACAGTATTATGCATAATCTTCAGGTTCTGTTCGTACTTCGAAGAAAAACAAATCTAGAACAAATTTTCTCGTGAATACCTGCTTCGATGTTCAAATCAATTTTCAAAATGTTCCTCGTCGATTTGAATGCATATTTACGCCAACCTGAGGTGCTATTTAAAAGCAATCACCGATGCGGAACCCTCAGCTTGTGTTTCGATAGAATAATTTTTCAATAGTATGGATCATTTTCGTGTATTCCAAGAGCTGCAAATCAATTAGCATTTCTTAAATTTCAAGAAATGAAGTTTTTTAATTTTCTTTTTTTCGAATTGTCTGCCCCCTTCGTTTAGCAGGTTTAAGGTGAGAAATATGCGAAGACTAAAAGCTTCGAAGCAAACCTTGCTATTAACCAAAAAGCGAATTTTATCAATGATGCGTAAGACCGGCTGAATGTCGTGTGGAAATAGTCTTACAATAGTGGTCAAGCAAGGTGCGAATGCAGGGTGTCCGAAAACGTTTCGGACACCCTGCATTCGCATGATGAGACATATGCAAGGTGTCCGAAAACGTTTCGGACACCTTGCATATGTCTCATCATAAAAAATAAACCGATTAACAACATTGGCCATTCTCCGGACATCCGGTAACGTACTGTACTGCGTTGTGCATTTCCTCTTGATCAACAACATAGGGAAGAAACTCTTTTTTAACAATGTTAAGATGGCAGGTATAGGAACTGTGTATGACTGCCGAAGCGTGTCTGGGTTACTGTTGATTGTGTAGTCCGTGATCCAATTCTCATTGAACAGATTCCGAGCGGTACCCATATTTGTGTATTGTATTGTGAATAAATCGATTCGTCATAAACGTTTCAGATTTTCATCGATCCCCAAAAGCTTTTACCGGCCTCACGGTTTCTTCCGGGGAACGAGACCCGGGGTGGTCGCGGGGGAGGAAGAGGTCGAGGCGGCCGAGGAGGGCGAGGTGGCGGAGGACGCGGAGGCGGTGGTCGCGGCGGCTTTGGTCGGGGTGGCGGCGGCGGCCGAGGAGGCGGTGGTGGCCGAGGATTCAGAGGCGGCGGTGGCCGGGGACGAGGACGTTTTTGACTGTTTTTCCCCGTTCAATTCTTGTTTTCGACGAAAAAAAAAACTGCAGTTGCGAATTCGTGTTAGAAGTTTTATTTGCTTAATCGTGTTACTGAGAATATCCAAGCTGTTCCTGATTTAGAACGGATGTCCGTTCTATTGGATTCTGTGGAACGGTCTCCTGATGTTGAAATTTCATACGCGTGTCACATACTGTACAGTAGTTCACTTTCTGTAGCAAATGTGATAATTTCGAATGTGTTGATTTCATGTTGCTGACTCCCTAAATTCTAATTATCTTGTTAAATCGAAGAAATAAGTGAAAGCTAAGAAAAACGTGAGTACTGTATTATAGTTTATCACACTGATGTGAACTACTGTATTGATGTATCACGTATTATGGAAACATGGCAGTATGGAAACATGAAAAAGCAAAAGAAAAATTTTGGGCAATATGCAAGGATAGGCGAGGATCAACGGGAACTGGAGCGTGTTTCCTATATAACGGGGATTGCATTGACTGTTGGTGGAAGTAAGTTTGACCTAAATTTACGAAAAGAAAAATTCAGGAAGATGAATCCAGAACTTCACATTCTGCGTCTTGGACAGTTCCTGAGCTTCCAAATACTCGCAATGGTTTGTAATTATTAACAATGAAAATGACTGAGATATTTGGTGCCTTGGTTTCTCCGTGAAAGGTAGTACCGTACGTCGTTTCACAAGCAGTACGTGTACGATCCTGTCCTAAAAAAGAAGAGGGCATTCTTTACAGCAATTCTTTTGATCAAACCTTCCATCAATTTTTTTTACTGTTCTCCCCTTGCTGTTGGGTCATGCATTCATCACTATATTGACCAGTTGAATTGCACACATAACACGGATGAGGTGTACATGCTCAAGTACACCAGCTAACCTTTTCTTTAGGCAATTCTGCTTGCCAGAATGATGAGGGCTACAGAGAAACTGACCTGAGCTTCAAATACTGTAGAAACTCCTCTTCAAGAATTTGATCACAAGAAACTTTTTTTTAAGTCCCTGTCCAATATTGCTGCTGCTGATAATTGAGTTATTTACTTGAAACTATTTTTCAATGAAGCTTTTTTCACTGGTCCAAATGGATTCATTGTAATTAGATTTTATCATATCATGATGAACCCTTTTCCTGTGTTTCCATGTGAGTGCTGATACTGCTGAAGGACAGAAGGAGCATACAGTATGCCAATCAATTCCTGTGGACAGGAGTGATGCAGCAGCACTTTCATTGTCACCACACACGGGATTTCAAAATTATGTTATGAATGACCCATTATGGTTGACGTATTACTCAAACCTACAGGGAGTACTTTCGGAGATGAGATTCCTGAAATAACGTGTGTGCTGGTCACATGAGAAGGCACATTTTCTCTACTATGGTATCACTGGTGGACGGACTTCTCACTGTATCATGCATAGCATTACAGGCGTATCAAATAAATATTGTGTGCGACGCATAGGTGGCGTTGCAGACTGTAGGTTGTTCGCTGACCGTGCAAGATGGTGAACGTGCGGCGCTGGTTATCCTTGAGGTGACAAAGCCGGAAATTTTTCTATACAACATTGTACAGTAGTGGAGAAAGAGCCCGCGTAGACGCAGGTCCAGTGGATGAAATTTTAATTTTAGGTCAGCCACTTATCGTGTTGAAACACACTTCGTTAGACAGTAGCGGAACAGTGCGTATGGGTCTATAACGACGGTGAAAATTTTTTCGCGAAAGATGTGGATAACTGAAATAATGTTCAGCATTTTCCCACCGGTAAAGGTGAAAATTGGATGCGTCGATTTTCTCGAAGCGCAGAATTTCAGAATTGACGTGAATGCGGTGCATATTACCTCTTCCGGAGAAGTCTGACGCTTGGTTTTATTTTATTTACAGTTCGCGTGACTCCGCACAACTTCTCTGACCTTCATTCTCCTGAGCTCTTCTCTCCTTCCCTGATCACCGGATTTTTCCAAAATGGAATCTAAACAAGCGAAGAGCTTGACCTCAGCCCAGAAATCAGTTCCTGAAGTGAGAGCCACTGGCCAGAAAGAATTCCCTGGATTTGATTTTGTCGATCAGCACAGTTCAGAAGAAGAGCTGGAGTGCATCAATGGTTCCGTGAGCCAACCAACCTCTCGCTCCTCCTCAGTTTGCGGCGAAAAGCGCAAGTTTTCCCGCGCGTCGTCTGCATCATCAGAGGACGAAGAAGTGAAAAGTGATGCTCGCCGAGTGCCTTTGGAATTCCATTCCAAACCACCCGCGAATGTGTATCGCCCGCAGTCTTTCACGTTCGTAACCGATGACAGTGACAACGCCGAGTTGATCTCTGCAAACGAATCTGCTTCACCACGGAAGCGCCACCGTCATCTCCACCGAATACCTCGTCCTTGTCTCGACTTCGAAAAGATGCAGCAGGTAATATGCACGTGACTGTCTTAAGATTCAACACTTGAGTCCACTTTTAAGTGTCCTGAAAGTTGATGACATCGACTTCGCATTGCACTGCGGTGAACAAAAGTTGGATGAAATGTAAAGTCACCGCGAGTCGGAGTTTCGCATGTTCTCCTTGATTATTAGAGCGTTAGATTTTAGTTGTCTCATGTGAGCATTATTAGTCGCTGCTTGGCGTTCCTTGTGTGTCGAATTTGACCTGTGAAGTTCAATTCTTCTTCATGCGAATATATAATCGAATTTGGTTTCATTTTTCCGCAGAAGAAAGCGAGGAACGTAACTACGTGGCGCCATGGCGGCGAACTGACGCTTCCGTGCTATTGATTTACCCGCTCGAGCCCGTCTGGAATGTGATCGTCGCGCAGATCTGATTTGTAAAACCTCGGCACCCAATTTTTCTAGTCCCATCGACAACTATTTGTTTCGAGCAGCAGTTGCTTGCCAAAAAGTTCAAAGCTCGTCCCCACTCGATATGCTCGCCAATCCTGCACTGTGGACAGAATTACATTAATTCAGACCTTGTCCTCACCTCAGCGATGTGTTTCTTCCGTCCTGTTCAGTCGTCTGTGATCTGTACGATTAGGTATCCTGTCCGCTTCCTTGATCTCATAAGTTTGACCTAACTTTTTGCTGGACACCCGTAGAGATCTCGGGGTGAGTTTGTATGTGTGTGTGCACTTCGGCTTTGCTTCTACTCGTCTTTTTGTTTCTTTCTAGCATAATCCTTTCTCTGCTCTGTGAAACGAATGGCTGTGGAACATTATGGTCTGAACGAAATATTTGTCTTTAAACCAATCGTATCTATAAAAAAACTAGATTTGACAGAAGACCCAAATTTGTTTCTCTTCGAAGGCACTGTCCGTTCCATTACAAAGTTCATAAGCACCCATGCAATTCTTTGGGGGAAAGTTCATTTTCTCTGTGTTCTCGTGCGCGTTTTAATCGTAAATTAATTTCTGCTTTCGCGAAATACAATCCTCGGTCTGAAACCATGAGAATATCATCTTCAAAGTGTTCACTTATCAATGTTTCCGCAGTGATCGAGCTCATATTCCACCTCTTCTCGCGTGAAAATTGTTCGTTCCTCAGTTGAGTCAATTGCCTCTACGCAGTAATGCAGGTCCGAGTTCTGAATTTTTCGGATGTTTTACCTCGTTCTGTGGTACAAAAATATATACCTGTACAGTATTCGAATGTCATTTTCCAGTGCTTTCATCGGATTTTGTGTTGGAGGAAGTTGTCCGAATTAAAAGACTAATTCGAAAGTTTTGCAAGGTGTTCTGGACACGTTCAGCTTATGTCCTTGAGATATTCCAAATTGTAAGGTTCCTGAAAAAGCATCCTGATCTGAAATAAATCCTGTCGGGGACAACTTGTAAATAGCTTCACGCTTACATTGTTTGTAGCACTTTTGAATGCCATGAGGTAGTTTTTGTGAAGTGAGCGGATGTGCACACTGATTTTCAGAGTACTGTATTGAAATCACTGAAGAAATGAATGATCGAGGAAGCTGAGGATCCCTGTGAGACGTCTGTTTTTCGAAACGAATGTCTTGATATGTATGAAATGGTTGCATTTGTCAATAATTCCTTGCAGACTGTCAGAAGAAGTAGACTGAGAAATGGGTGAAAAGAACGGAGTTGAACACGCTAACGTCGTGAAACAAATCGAGTATTACTTCGGTGATGTGAATCTAGTGCGCGATAAGTTCCTTCTATCTGAAATCGCAAAAAATGATGGCGGTTGGGTAGACGTGGCGGTGATGATGAAATTCAATCGGCTGTCAAAGTTATGCGGCGGTGTTGAAGACTCTGTTTTGGACGCTGTAGAGGGGACGGGTGAAGAAGGACTGTTGGAAGTTGACCGTGAAAACCGAAGGTTACGTCGAAAATTGTCTAAGCCTTTACCCGAAGACAAGCAGAAGTTTTTGAGCGAAGCCGCTTCTCGTTCAGTCTACCTCAAAGGGTTCGACAAAACTTTAGAACAGGATGCTGTTGAGAAGTTGCTGGAATCGCATGGACCTTTCGAAAGCGTATTTGTGAGTAACAGAGATTTCGTGAAAGCCTGCTCTTCATCCCCAGCTGGGACTGATAATTTGCTATGCGATAGAAAAATCAAAAAATTGATCTCAATGTGTTGTGGAATTTCTATCGAACTGCATCGAACATGAAAAAACTTCCGTTTAGACAAGAACGTTCGTCTCAGGACTCCGTCGAAGATCGAATTTTTTTCGTAACAGAGCTCAAGAGAGCAATAATCATTGAGGTTATTGAACCCAAATTTAAACGGACCCATGTTTGATTTCGGTTGAAATCAAAATACTTATATAATAATAAGTAAGGTCTGCCAAACCTGAAACGATTCGTCAATGGGATTGAGTAGCATAAGTTCAAATTAGGGATTGTATTTCTTTCTGCTCGGTAGCCTTCGAATGCTTGGTTTCATTTGGAATCTATTTGTTTTAATGAACCCTTTGACGCGTGTGTTGTAAAAAATCAATGAGAAGCGAAATATATACGAGTACCTGTTTATTCAAGCGGGAATATACAGTACAGTATTTCAGTTTTGTCACAAGTTCCAAGTGTGTGATAACGGAGGATTCCTTGAGAGCTGAATTTTAATGCAATCGTGGCAAAAGTAGAATACGAAAAGTAGTTTGTCCATACAGTTCCATTGTTTCTGAGGGAATCCATGCATTAAAAACTTCCCGAACTCTTTCCCCCTTAAACGTCGTGATTCGAATTTTATGGAGGCTTTTTGGCTATTATTCTATTGAGACAGGGGAAAGAAAACCCTTAAAAATGTAACGATATTTTTTGAAAGGAAGTGGAACATTATTTTGGTAATGAACCCTTTCCTTCGAGTTCAGCATCCTGTCAACTCACTTGAGATGCAATTTAAGGCCAAAAATATCAATTACAATTTCCTGTAATTCTTGTATCTTTTGTTCTGCTCACTCCAAACCTCTCTGAATGAACGTTTTTTTTTTTTGCTGGTCCCTTGAAATTCGACTCAAGAGGGTTGACTGTATTTTGATTGATCAGAACATTGCAATTATGGGCTAGTTGAACGATTGTTCTAATCTGATTCATTTTATTCGTTTTGAACAGCTTCGTCGATGGAAGGACACTGAAAGCAAGATGCACTTCAAGGGTTCAGTAATGGTCACCTTCCCAAGCTTAGAAGCAGCTGAGAAGTTCATGGCACTTCCCGAGGTGAAAATAAACGAGGAAGCTTTAGAAAAGAAATGGAAGAACGACTGGAGCCTTGAGAAGGAGGAAGAACATCGAGCTCGCATCGATCGGTTCAAACAAAGAAAACTCGAGAAGAAGAAGCCGTCGAATGCCGCCTCAACGCCGCCGAAGAAGCGGAAAATCGAGGAATTCGGTGAGAATGACGAACGTCCCGAAAAGAAGCAGAAGAAAGAAGGCGACGAGGATGACGAAGAAAAGCAAGAAAATGTTGAACCGAAGGAGGACAATATGGGAATGTTGCCGGGGTCTGTGTTCAAGCTCGATGGGATTCCCTCGGAAGGAGTTCATGTCCGGGACTTGAAAAGTGTCTTGGGCAAAGTTTTGAAAGATGACATCGCTTACATTGCGTTCGAGTCCGGTGACACCAGTGCTGTTGTTCGCCTGAAGGGACAAGACTCCGCTTTGAAGGTATGTCTTGAAATTGTCTGGTCAAGTGAATATTTCCTAGGGGCACCTATTTTGTTTTTCACCTGTTTCAAAAGGCATTGGAGTCTATCAAAGCGTCTGAAGAAAAGCTCGAAGTGAAGGACACTGAGTTAACTGCATCCGCTATGGAGAAGGAAGAAGAGGAAAAGTTCCTGACCGGCGAGCGTCTCAAGAAGAAAGAGTTGCAATCTAAGATTAAAAATAGTAAGGTTCATTTCTCTTTTTTCTATTGGTTTCTCATTGGTTTCTCGGATCTGCAAATATTTTCAAATACGCCATAATGTACGGCTTCCGTTGATCCAGAAATTGGTCAACCATTAGCCTAGTCCATTTTTTCACCGATTTAATGGAAGACTCTGCGAGACTACTGTATTTCATGTTCGATTTGTTTCAGGGAAATTCGGAGAAAGGTTTCTCATTCTAATTAAATACCGTATTGTATGAAATTACTATATGAAATCATATTATTTATTTTCTTAATTCGTGAACCTTCCTCTATACTCTCTCTGTTGGTGATTCATTGTCCAATGTTACTGTTACTATTGAAGGACACAGAGATAGTTTTCGGCAAACTGAATTTCTAATGGAAAAAGCTCAGTCGAAATCCGTTTCTAATGTTTCCTTTGTATTTTATTCAGAATTGCCTGAAATATTTACCTCATGCAGCATCTCGACTCTTCAGATAGAATAATTATAAATAACGACAAGGAATTTCGATGAACGATCTCGAAAAAAAAAGCTAAGTGAATAATAGCGAATTATTTGTTTCCAATAATAACTCTTCGTAAACAAGGTGAAATTCAATCTCAGCCGAGGAACAAGTTTTATTGAAGCTTTAAATATTTTACTCCTAAATTTTTTCTATCGTGAGTACGCAGTGTTTTCAACGTACATCCCTTTTAAGAATCACATGATGGGTTAACAACCTCTTGTTTTATTTATCATGCAAATATTGAATTGGAAGTAGCCAATTCAATATTTCTGAAGTAGCGGAAAATTCCTTATTTTTAATATTTTCCCGGGAAATTTCTCCGCAGAAAGCCATCGAGGACGAGGCAGAGGACGTGGACGTGGAGGCCGTGGTCGTCGGGGAGGACGCGGTCGACGTTGACGAAATAAAGTTCCGACAACGGATCGTTTCGATCGTGAACTTTCAGAGTTTTTCGAAATACCTTCGTCAAGTTGAAGTGAATTGAGAAAGACTCAGTTTTTATATCTGCCTTACCGTTTCGTTTGGAAAATGACTGACCACCGTTGAGGGAATGAAGTCGACAAACGTTGTTTTTTTCGTTGGAAGTTGTCGTTTTCATTCTTTACTCGAATTATTTCCTGAATTTTCCTTCCAACGAGTTTTGGCATTGGTTTTTAAGCATGTTTCTCTTGTGATGCACACAGGCGTTCGCGAAAACAAAGGAAATCGGTTCAGTGTAAAAACCAACGGTTTTCGAATCTGGTGAAAGGGCGGATTAATTGGAGGATGAGCCTGACCGATTTTTAATCCTTTATAATTCCGTTCGCAGACGATAAAAATGCAAGGAAAAATGAAAGTGAAAAATAAGGGCCAAGTGCCGAACCTGAAGAAAGGAAAGACGCAGTTAATCCAGAAGAAAAAGTTGCAGAAAGCCGCAAACCGAACGACTCTCACGAAAGTCTCGAAGGTGAAGACGCAGGGAGAGAAAGTTCGCGAAGCTTTGGCTAAAGATATTCAAGACAAAATCCTATCGGATGTGACCAGAAGAGCCTCTGCTGCCGGAACCACCCTCCACATTTTGAAAACGGATGAATCCTCTTAAATAAAATTTTTTTTCTTTTCATGAGGTCGCTGCGGAAACCGTTGTTTTGGGATACCATGTTAATTCTTCGGATTTGTTCGAATTATCGTGGCTCATAAAATCTTTGAAAACAATCGAGAGGTTTCTCACTAATCTTGCGATCTCCTGAAAACCAGTACCAGCGAATTAATGATTAGTTTCTGTTTTCCGCAACGGATTTTCGAAGAATTTTCAGAAATGCATCCTTGTCAATTGTAACGTAGAGAAAAATTGATTTGTCCGTCAGTCCTGTGACGTATTTTCTAAAGAGAATCGAGTATGCGAAGTAATTTCTCTTTCTAGATGCTTTTCCATGGTTTTCTTGTTCGTGTCAGTCTTGGAAGCTAGGAAAAATTAGAAAAGCTGCTCTGGGAAAAAGCTAAATTTTTCGAACTTTATACGGAGGAAAAAAGGGAAGTTTCTCAATAATTTAGCGACTCCCTGAAAACCATTATGATCAAATTAATCATAAGCTGGATTTTCGAAGAATTTTAAAATGTGCGTAATATTTAATGGCAATGCAGAGAAAAATTAATCTGTGAATCTTGACTTTGATCCTGAAGAGAATCGAGTGCGTGAAGTATTATTATTTTTATTTCTGAAGGATTCTCTATGACTCTCATGTTCGTGTCAGGCATAATAGCCAGGAAAAATTTGAAGAGCTTCTCTGAAAAAAGCATTGCATCTTCGACTTTTGTTTAAGGAAATAACAAATAGAGACTAATCTGTTATCCTTGGATGTTATCAACGTAAAATGTTGATAATATTGACTATACTTCTGCAAACATGGTCGCTGGGAAAGCTGGTGTTGACTTACAACAGTTGCTGACTTGTGAAAATCCCCTTAACCCTCTCACCAATCACGATTAAAAAGTGGCACATCTTTTTTAAATTCGTAGGGAAATACTTTTTTTTTCATCTTCGGGAATGGGTTTCTTCAACTTGTTGAAGATAACTCAGGCGAACCGATTGCTAACATGTAAGTTTCTGCGCGCAAGATTTCAGTATGTCATATTGACGATAAATGTTTTATCTTCTTGTGTGTTCATGATACTTTTTTCAAGGCGCTGGAGGATTTGCGGAGTCGTGTGGAGTCCTTCAGGTGCAACGTCTGACAATTGTTTCAACTTCTGCGAAATTCTTGGTTCCACTCCAAAGCACGATTGAGCAAAAGAGGAACACGAATTTCTACAGAAAGCGTACGATTACATTCTTACTTGTTTCTGGTGCTTCTTGGAAGCTTGGGATCATTTATTTATCTTCTTTTTTTAACTTCATGGAGATGGAAGCGAACATATTTTCTTGAACCTTTCCTCTTCGATTTCGGAGATCCCTGGCTTCATAGTTTATCGCATAGGTGTCGCCTATAGTATCTGGTTCAATTATTTCTTACGGCTCCACGGTTACACGATCCTAATGCAATACCGTACCAAAATTTGGTTTCGAAGTACTGTAAGACGGAAGTTTGGAATATTTTTCTGGATGGATTCATTTCAAGAAATTGTCAATATTTCTTATGCCTTATGGTGAAAGATTCGGATTATGATGAAATTGTAATGTACGGTAATATATCACTGTTTTGATCATATTACAACTCATGAAGTTTCTTCGCTTCAATAGGAAATTTGTTTTCAAACAATTTTGTTTGTGGACAAGTATTTTGTTGGCGATTAGTTTAAAGACAAAATCATTTTCTTATTTCCCGGATTTTTCTTTTAATTAATTCAGGGTGTTTCAAATGCTTATTCACTTCGTATGTTTTAGATACTGCCGAGAAATTATGGAAGAGCGTGACGACAGTCAGTAACCCGGGAAAGAAACGTGGACGAGGTCGAGGAAGAAATAGAGTGTTGTCGAAGGACTTGAATCGGGGTCAAATGATCGGCCAAGGTGAGGAATCTGTGCAGCAATTTCTGCCTCGTCTTGTTAATTTCATTCGTTTTTGACTCACAACTTCATTTGCTAATGTCTCGCGAATTTCTGGCGAAATCTTGGAGCGTCAAAAACGATAGCTAAGAAATTATCCTTGAAAAGTTCAGAGTGCAGTAATGTTTGAGTAATTCATCGAACGAGAGGACATTTTTTTCGAGTTGAAATATGCAATAAATAGTGACGAGTACAGTTGAAAGTGGTTGATAATCCTGTTTTTCGAAGAGATTAATTCTTCAGCATTAACGCGAATGATGACAAAAATTGAAGTCTGGAAAAGTTTTTTAAAACTTGTTCATGGTCTGGAGAAGAACCTGGTAAATTTAAGCATGTTGAAATGAGAAAATTCAACTCAACATCAATCCAGAAAATGTTATTGATGGGAAGGTCGATGTCATGAATAAAATTCACGTGTCTTTCAATTCGAAAAGGCTCGGTAACTGCAATTCACCATCTGGGAGTATTTCTCAATTCTCCTCGCCTTTTTTTCTAGTCTGCAGAGATAAAAAAAATCAAACTTTATGTGTACTTGATTCTAATTAGAAACTTTGGACCAGTTTCACCAGAAGGAAAGGATTTTTATGGAAAAAATTCAAAATTGGTTGAATTCAGGTTCAGTGCAAGTCTAAATTTGAGTTTGGGTGTTCTCATTTTTGAAATATTGCTGTTTTAAAGGCAATAGAAAAGGTGTGAGAGTCTTACTTCAGTATACAAACACAATTGAATTGTATTATCATACAATTGAACCAAAATTTTAGACTGATGAACCTGGGTGCCTGTTTTACTTGAGGGCACAAGATGCTGAACATTTTGCCACCCTGCAATAATGCTTGTTTTCCTGACTCAAAACCTCCTCAAGTCAAATTTTTTTGGTCTTGTGAAGTTTGACCGTTTTGTATCGAAAATTCATTGCATGAGAGAGAAAATTGTAATTTGTGCTCACATGCACTGTTGGTAACTGATCTGAATTTTTAATAATTTTATCCTGAATGGCTTACGTCGTAAAGTATTTCCGTTGGACCTCGACTTGAAATTGTTCCTATCTCATGAGAATGTCCTCTCACAGGAAAGGTGAATGTCGTGTGGCCTGGTCTAAATGCACCCATTTTCCGGGGCCGGGAATTGGTGAAACAAGAAACATTACCCGAACAACCGGATCGCGACGCCAAATTGATCGAGCTTCGAAACAAAATGGGTGTGTTTCGCTCCATTAAACTCCCACCGTTGGAACGTGGCTGGTCAGGAAACTGGCTTCCTGGACGACGAATCGGTCCACCTGACCCAATCGGCGAAGGTGACCCTTTTTTCAAACGATTTCCGGAAGCTTTCCCCAACCCCCGTTAAATTGTTTTTCAAAATATTCTGGACATACACCGCTTCGAACCTAGTGGTAATTGGCGGGCTTCGATAATCAGCCGTAACCGGATTTTGGACCGTCTGAAGGAAAAGTATTTGTATTTAGGCTACAGAAACATGCCAGAGCTGAAAAAAATGAGCTTTCAATTTGTGCGTGAAGCAAGTAAACTCGGAATCTCTCTTCAACGAAATTCAAGGGTCCGTAAAAATATGGGACACAAACAATTTTGTGCATCTAGAAAATGGTTGTAGACAACATGATCGTAAAGAGATTCCATCTTCTTGGTGAATAGTTGTGGGAATTAGTATGCTACGAAGATTGCACTTCAATTGGTCAATTATGCGAGCAATATTGACGAAACACCAGGGTTTCTCGTGATGATATTTTTCCGATGATTGTGCCTGCCGTATTTCTACTAGATTTGATCTCTCAAAATACAAGTGATCTTGAGTGTATCATTGAATCCTCTATTCGTGGGTAAATCGACCAGATCCATCATTTTAAATACAGTAAGCGAATCTCAGACGGGAAGCCGAAGCTGAAAATGTGCACGTGATTACAGGTTCAGTGCGGAAACAGGTTTTTCGATGAAAAATCCATGTTATTATAGCGTTCTTTGATCTTTCATAATGATTCGTTACGTTTTTATTTTTGGAAATTTTCAGAGACGTTTGAAGGATTCGACTCCGTTGTACTTGAGGTGAGCCGATTTTTCTTTGTCCATTTTACTTGGTATATTTTGAATGATGAAAAATTTTCCCATTTTCAGTGCAAGACTGTTTCCACGATGACGGGGAATTTGGGCAGGAAATTTTCCTACAGCATTTTTGTCGTCACTGGGAATGGAGATGGTCTTGGAGGATTTGCGCTCGGCAGAGCTCCGAGTCTTCCTGCCGCTTTAAGAAAGGCCAAAAATCGTGCGGGCCAAAAATTGATGAGGGTTGAGCGCCATGAGAATCATACTGGTTAGCCACAATTTTTTTTTCATTTTTATTGGCGCAATGATTTGCTTCAAAAAATAGGAAACAATTGGTGACGTTTCTCTTTCACTTCGTGGATTATTAAGAAATACTGTGTGTTGGGCTAGAGTATGATGAAACGAATGATCTAGTGAAATGGTTATTTTCTCAAATTTTCCAAATGGAGCGAAGATGCGAACGGGGGCCGTTTACAATGTTGCCCCGAAAATTTAAAAAGTAGCAAGTACAGTACAGTACAGTATAAAATGACGTTAAATATACGATTATTGGGGCCTTGAGGGACAACCCGTATTTGTTCCAGCGGCGGGTTCATTTTCAATCTAAGACATAGTAACCAATGGGAAATCATTCACTTTGTTCCTACAGAAAAGACAATTGAGGTAAAATGAAGGAAATCAACCGTAAAAATTCAAAATTAAACACAAAGAATGTAGTAGCTGATGATGGTTTTCCGTGAAAAAAAAAACAATAACGTGAAGGATACATCAACTGATCATGATATTCCATTGAAAATAACAGTAGCGAAATTAAAAGCAAAAAGGGAATTTGAACTCTTTCATAATTTGATTTCCCTTCATATTTTGAATTCAACTTTCGTTTGTTATCCCATTTGGGATTCCCATTGTGGAACTATGGAACATAACGGCATAAAAATGAAATTTCTTGATTTTTAATTTTTTTTTAGGAAAAGAAGAGTGTTGGTAAAAAAAAATTTAATTTTTCTCATACTGTACTTGGGGGGATTTGTTCCAGTCAAGTTCGTTCCTTCACTTCCGTGAGCCAAACTGGTGACCGAACCCTAGTTTGTCATGTAAGCTGTTTGTGTCTTGAGGCGTTATTCGCCCAAGGTACAGGGTTTCATTCCAAGAACAATTATCGGACCTTATTTATAGCAGTGACCCCAATTTCAGAAGTTATATCTTCAGAAACATTCCTGTTCTACAACATAACATATCCCGAATTGTATGCATTACCATGCTCAGCATCTGTTATAATTTTTCAAAAAATTTAATTGGAACAGTCGAATTTCTCAGTCATCTTGCCTTACTGCAGATTATCTCTCTGCTATGATTTCATCTACGAATATTCTCTATATTCTTTGCGCACGTCTGTTTGAGTAGATTCTCTGTAACCAATTTCTCCAAACGAGTAGTAGATTTTATCTTGTGTGTCTGACTATTTTTGTGGCAGCGCCATTTGCACACCGGTGGGAACAAATGGCGGGGTGCTTTTCTGTGATGTACCCGCACTTCATTTTTCTGTGTTGTTTTCGTAAAGAAAGTCGTGGGAAATTCCCATACCGAATTTTTATGGGGCATTTTCTGAAAGTCTGAGGAGTTCACCTGTCCTGATTTGATGTTTTGTTCGTAGTTTTGCATGATTTCCATGCGAACTTCGGGAAGAGCAGAATCAACGTGCACAAAGCACCGAAAGGCTTCGGTTTAGTCTGTCATCGAGCGATCAAGTCGATCTGTGAAGTCATAGGCATCAAAGATTTGCACGCGAAAAAGGAAGCCTGTGCGAGAAAGACTGTGCAGAATTTAACGAAGGCGTTTTTCCTGGGGTTGCTTCGACAGGTTCGTGATCACATGTCATCGTGGATTTCTCGTGTCAGTTTCGAATACTTTACCCTTTTTCGCATCCCATTTTTATTAGAAAAGCTATCAAGAAATGTCTGACGAAACTAAACTGTTGCTGGTGGAGAGAAACCCGGATCGTTTGGGATTCCCGCGTTTGCTGGCTGAACCCTCTGAGCCAATTCCTGACGAAAAAATTGGGCACGTGCCCGACTTTCAATCGTATTGCTTTGGCGGACGAGTGGAACATGTCAAGAAGAAGGACTCGCAGTGGTACAAGAAACTACCTGGTTGGCAGACTCATTTGAAACGCACTCATCCGTTTAGAAACATGCCTAATGTGAGTAATGTATGACAATACTGCATTTGACCGGAAAGACTTTTCCGGTCATCCTTGTTATTTCTCGTTGAAAGTTTGTTGAACAAACGTCAGGAAAAATAGGCTTGCTTCAGTTGGTGTGGCCATATTCAATGTGATATTGTACTGTATAAGGCATTTTTGTCGTTCAGTTGACCCAAAACAATGCGAATGTTTGTCTTTTTCAACGCAGTATTCGATAGCAAATAGGTTATTCTCGGATCCGCAGCTGAAGTTTAGGATGGGTTCTGATAAAGAAAATAAAATACAATTTTGATACAGTTGAATCTGGATAATTCGCATTTTTTCAAGTCCCCGCCTGAATTTCCTTAGAAACAATGCATTAAAAACCTCTCCAACTCGCAAGTTTTTTCCTCTCAAACCTCCGTAATTTGAATTTTTGAGGCCTCTTCGCTGTTATTTTCTTGACAAACAAAAGAGAAGAGCAATGAAAAAATAAATTTGATATGTTCTGAAAGGAAGTGAAAGGCTAATTTGGCAAATGAACCCTTGCTCGCAAGTGCGGCATTCTGTCAACTCATTCAAGAAGCTGTTCAAGGTACAGAATGTTACCAATTACAATTGCCTGCAATTATTCTATGTTTTCCACAACAAAAATGCTTGCTTCCCAACTCGAAACCTGTCCCAAGTCAAAATGTTTTTGCTGTTTCTTTGAAATTCGACTTGGAGAGGTTGTACTGCATAACAATACAATGGTGGTGTCCGGAATTCAGTTGAATGAAGCATCAAAATTGTGTTTTCATGCTTGCAAGAAATATAATCCTGAATTATTTCGGTATTTTTTAAAGATATTAGACTGGTGACTGAAGCATGCATAGAATCAGCAAGACTCTCATTACTGTATTCTGAATACTGTATTCTTGAAATCAATATAACTCCGCACTGAATTCGCTGCCAGTATCGTTCAAATATTTCTCAGACAAATATGTGCCTGTTACTGTTAACGTCTTTTTTTCCAGTGAATTCTTAACAGTATTGTGGATGAAGATGATTGTTACCGTGCGGGGATATTTTAATATATAAGTATCGTGTTGACTTCTTAATTTTTATACTTACAGGAATTGATTTAGTGTCTGTAGGCGTCAATTGAAGTAAAATTTATCATTTTATGCTCGTTAATTTTACACAAAGTCATGCTGAGTTCAGTCACACTCCTGTGTTTCTCCTGTTCATGTTCTTGTGATGCTGGAGGATGGGGGTTCAGGGTAGAATCTGAATGATTGCACAATATCCAGAATTCTTTGATTTTTATTTTTCAATGGATTCTCTCACTTTCAAGAATACTTTCCAGTGTGCAATTCATTTTTTGACATAGTTTCGGCGGATCCCGTGAGAAAAGCGGAGAGATGGGCATAACTACTCGAGTATTCTTGAAATACTGTATCATTCGAAATTCCGGTATTCCAAGACTAGTTATGCTTCTGTATGTGCTGTACCATATTCACTTCTCTTTCGGTTCCTGTGGAGTTTTCCTTGCATTTTTTATGACTCGCGGGTTTTTTCGAAGAACCACGATTTGAAAGAAATTTTAAAACCTTTTTCTTGCGATTGTAGGTGAGGATTCGGATGCTTGTGGACCACGGAGAATTGCGAAGTCATTTGACAGATAAATACCCCGAATGCGTGTCACCGAACGTTGCCAAACGGAGACCGAAGCAAGAAAGTTGATCAGTTTTTTTGTTTTCCGCCAGACATGTTTGTGAAAATTTCGTAGTGCTCCTGTGATTTGAATTCTTATCATATTGGGAAAATTCCCCGTTTTGTTCCCGGAGGAAGTCAACGGGGAACATAACTGAGAAATCTTGAAGATCTTGTTGCGTCGAATTAAAGTTTCGAATGCGAGTCCGGGACTAGGACTATAGCGTTGATTGATGACAACTGTGGTTTTGGCAGCGCGCCGAAATCGTGTTGTTATTCGGCGATTTTGTGACTTTCTGGTGCATCCGATTCACATAAAAAAACTGTTAGTCCGTTCCAGACGCTCACAAAAAGACCATTTCAACCCTAAAAAATTACCTTTATTTGCGAGTTTTCAGCCAAAAATTGTAAATTTAAAATTGATTACCGTATTTACTTGAGTACCTTGCGCCCTCAAGTAAGAAACGCATCCAGTTTTTTTTATTCAAAATTTCAATTAAATTGTATCCGTGAGTAAGACGTTCACTCCATTTTAAGTGACTAAAACCATATTATTTCCAGAATAAGCCCAAATTTAAGTTCAGACGTGAATTACCTAAATTCAACTAATTTTCAATTGTTTCCATTGAGATAATTTTTTTGTGAAATTCGGTCCAGAATTTCATATTAGGTTTAATTGTAACGCACACTTGAACATATATATATATGTATATATATATATATGTATATTTTATTTTTTATTTTATTTATTTTTTAATGTATACCTGTCTGTGATGCGCCCACCATTTTCCTCTCAAATTTGCGATAAAAGGTGCAAGTTGTACCCAAGGTAATGTAATACAGTATTACGAGTTAATATTCCTAGAATTTATCAAATTCTAAGACAAGATTTAAGGCAATCTTCTCTATTTATTTTTGATATTTCAATAGAAATTCCAAAGGTTTAACTCAAAACTTGATAGAGCTTGAGGATTTTTTGGTCGAAAAATTTCGTTGTATGAAACAATTTCGTTATACAGTATGAATCACTCTCATCCCTTTGAACAGTTCGAAATGGGAGATTTTCGTTGTATGAGGTTTTTGTAAAGCGGGGATCATTTGATAATGGCTTATTTGAGACCTCATTTCTGACGTGTACCCAATTATATTGAGTTGAATTTATGATGGTTACAATATTTTTTTGTGGTCGGAAACACTGGTTTGTCACAACGTCTGGATATTTTTCATGGCTGTGATCTAAAGAGAAAAAAAGCGTTGAATTGATAACCAGGACGTGTGGCCTTCTCCACAGACTCTTCTCGAGTGTCATTTTATGGTTCTTTCTCGAGTCCAGTGGAAGAAGGGTTTGAAATGATGTGAAAGCAGCAACTATGTTCAGAGTGTTGAGAAGAGGAGCGGTTCGTCGAAACTGGGCCCCTTTCGTGATCGGCGCCGTTTTCGGAGCACTGGTGGCGTCCGTCTCGTCGCCCACTCGTGACGGGTGGCTGTTTGACTGGCGGCCGAGCTACGACCTCGTCATCCTCATTACGTCCTCCGTGGGCTACACAGACCGGCGCCACACGATCCGCGACACTTGGCTCACACAACGGCCCGGCAACGTCAAGGCCCTCTTCTTGGTCGGCAAACAGCGGGTGGAGCCCGGGGTTTTGGCGGCTGCCGACTACGAAGGCAGGGACCACGGCGACGACGTCCTCATGGTCGACACTCGCGACGACTTTGACTCACTCACTGCCAAGATCGTCGCCGGGTTCCGGGCCGTGTTGGACAAGTATCGGACCAAGTTTGTGTTGAAGGTGGATGACGATAGTTTCGTCAACTTGCCGGAGTTGATGAAAGCGTTGGAGTCGAAGCCCGAGCAACGGTTGTACTGGGGGTATTTCACGGGGAGAGCGAACGTCAAGTCGGGCGGAAAATATGAAGAGGGCGGATGGTTTCTTTGCGACAGGTTCGTTGCGTCGGAAGTTTTTTTTTTTTTTTTTTTTGGGGGTTCATTTGGTCTGTGTGCTGATATTTCGGGAAGCTTTTGTTAATTTCCTCCCGAAGCATTTTGATTATTCACGAATTTTTTTTGGGCTTGAAGAGACTTTTGTGGAGAGAATTTACTGTCAATTTGTGTGGATTCTACTTCTCGAACCTATTGTATCTCTGTTTACGTAGAAATGTCACTTCATTTTGTTTCTTACTTTTGCATGTAAAAGTTTAAACTTGACGAGACGCCACTATTTTTTTTAGGTTTGTGGTGGTTTGTAAGGGGTTAGTTGTTTTTATCAAAAAAGCTGAAAGAATGTGAACTTCAAGTACTGTACTGTAAAGTTGAACTGCCTAGGTCAAATTTTTTTCAAGTACTGTACCTGTCTGAATTCCTGTAGATGCCATGTATCAAAAACCTCCCTAACTCTAAGTCCTTTTCTTTGAAACCTCCGTAAATTGAATTTTCTCAAGCCTTATGGTTATTTTTTTCTTGACAAAGGAAAGAGAAACGCCATAAAACAAGTAATGTAACTTGATGTGTTTTGAAAGGAAGTGACAGACTAATTGAGCAAATGACTCCCTGCCTCCAAGTTCAGCATGCTGTAAACTCATTCAAGAAGCAATTGCAGGCCCAGAATATCACCATTTACAATTTCCTGCAATTCTTCTATGTTTCCCACAACAAAAAGCTTCTTAACCTAACTCAAAACCTCCCCAAATGGATAACCTTAAGTCAATTGAGTTTGCTGGTCCCTTGAACTTTGACTTACAAAGGCTTGACAGTACTTTCCTGTTATCTCAGTGCCTCATTCCTAGACCGCACTACCATCCAGGGAAATCTTTAGGACGAGTTCATAATCCGAATGACCTACCAGAAACTGAATTTTATTTTTCCGCATTCTGCTGAAACTGATTTTGGCATGTGGTTAGGTAAAGTTAGGTTAGGTCAGGTTATGTTAGTTACAAATATCTTTTAACTAACTTTACCTAACCCAAAATCAGTTTCAGCNTTAGTTACAAATATCTTTTAACTAACTTTACCTAACCCAAAATCAGTTTCAGCAGAAACCCAAAGAAAGCAGAAACTGATTTTGTGAGGCAGTTAGGTTAGGTCAGGTTAAATTTGTCAGAGGGAAGGTACAGAGATAACAGGAAAGTAGGTACTGAGATAACAGGAAAGTACCGGCTTGACTTGTTAGGAAATTAATTTTTTTAGAAAATGATCAAAATAACCCTGGGGTTTTGCGCAACTCCTTGTATTCAATTTTCTGCACAGGATCTGTCATTTTTGAAGTAGAAAGGAGAACATTTTTTTTTTCAAGAGGGCAGTAAATGGCCTGGTTTCTACATTTTTGCGCAATTCAGATTGGGTTGAACAATTCAAAGAAAAGGGTCTATCCCAGAGAAAACACCACAAACGACTTTCTCTAAAATTTGAGCATGTTATTATTATTTTTTTTTGAAAGGAATTAGGTTTATTCTGAAAATGATGGTCAACTTTCTCTGAAACTGTGCGTTCAAATATTTTTATGGTGATTAATTTTTAAAAGACGAAGAACCCAACCGGAGGCACTTTTTTCTCCAGCTCTTTCACTTTGAAAGACAGAAAGGGCGTGAGTTGATTGCTTTTTCGGAATCACCTTTCGTCCATCGATTTCAACGTTTCCGCTTTTCCAAACGCAAGAAATTCGCAGAAAAAGTTTAGTACGTGTGGGAAATATTGATACGGTATAAGCAATTTGGATCCAATTTTCCCCGGAACCACGACGAAGCGATTTTTCCTTTGATTCTATATCCCCACTAGATTGTCCAGCCATAGATACTTTCTCAAAATTTCACACGCAGACTGCGCCTTTTACAGATCGTGTGGATCGTGGTTCAATTATTGCTGAGAAAAATGTGAAATTGGGTCTTGGTTTTTTTGCGTTGTGTTACCGCACGTTATTCGTATAACGTGACGTGAATTTTTGCACTGCTGCACGGGTTTGTTGTACACATGCAGTGCAGCGGGGTCTTGAGCAACGAACGCCCAAAGCAACGAAATATGTTACATAACGAACTCTGGTTTGGACGCAATTTTCCTTTGAGCGACGAACTTGACTCGAGGAACAAACCTTGAGTCAAGTGAGTGACGAGGGAAAATTGAAAAAAAAAATTTCTTCGAAAATTCCACAAAAGAATAGCCATGAATCTCAATAAAAGGCATTTTTCGATGTTACACCACGGCCATTTTGCTTTAAGCAAAGAACTTCACTCGATGAACAAAACCTCTAGTCGAGCGAGAAAATGGAAAAGGTATCATTTGAAATTTCTAAAAATGAATAGCCATAAATCTCATCACAGTTCTGTTCAACGAATTTTTTGTCATGCCAAATTTTCTCTTAGTGAAATCTAACTTTACAGTGAAATCTCGCTGCGAGGATTTTCTTTAGTCGCTTACTTGAATTTAACAGTTGACAGAAAGCGACTAAAGAAAATTAAAACCACTTCTTTGAAAATTCTTAAAATTAATGACCATGAATCTCGTTTTAACGGAATTTTCTTCATAACAAATTTCATTTCGGCTCCCTGAGATTTCCTCGCAGCGAGATTTCACTGTAAAGTTCAACCTCAATAACTCGAACCTCCTCAAGTCGAATATTTTTCTGTTCCCGTCTCAGTTCCTCAGGAAACAATGCATTAAAAAAATAAAAACCTCCCTCACTGGAAGGTCTTCCCTCTCAAACCTCCGTAACTCGAATTTTCTGAGACCTTTTTTCTTGACACAGGAAGGAGAAAAGCAATGAAAAAGTTACCTTATGTGTTTTGAAAGGACAGGAAAGACTAATTGGGCAAATAAACCCTTGCCTCTCATGTTCAGCATTCTGTCAACCCATTTAAATATCAATTTAAGGCCCAGAATAAAACGAAATCACAATTTCCTGCGATTTTTCCACCTCTTCCACAGAAAAAATGCTTCTTTCCCTAATTTGATACATATTTTTTTTGCTGGTTGCATTGAAATTCAACTTGGAGCTATTTGACTGTACAGTGAGACCCCAAGATGCGGACATAATTGGGGCATCAAGAGTGTCCCCAAGTCAAAATGTCCCTAAGTTGAGTCTTGTTTTCCCATAGACTTACAATAATTTATAAATGGTGTTTTGTGAAAGAAATATTCTTCAGAATTCCCTGAAAAAAATGTTGCAACTTGAATTTGAATTAGTGAATACATTTTCAACTTATTTTTCCACCTCTTCCACAGAAAAAAAATGCTTCTTTTCCTAATTTGATATATATTTTTTTTTGCTGGTTGCATTGAAAGTCAACTTGGAGCTATTTGACTGTACAGTGAGACCCCAAGATGCTGACATAATTGGGGCATCATGAGTGTCCCCAAGTCAAAATGTCCCTAAGTTGAGTCTTGTCTTCCCATAGACTTACATTATATAATTTATAATTGGTGTTTTGTGAAAGAAATATTCTTCAGAATTCCCTGAAAAAAAATGTTGCAACTTGAATTTGAATTAGTGAATACATTTTCAACTCAATAAGAACATTTGGAGCATTGAATAGTG